>JAKSZT010041231.1:0-14051 GCA_026826555.1 Tolypeutes matacus | reverse complement strand
ACTCTGTGAATGCAGTAGTTTCTTCAATTTTTAATTGGCTGCTATGCACTTGTTTTCACTTACAATCAATGTCAAAACCACGGTTTTACCTAGCGTTTTGGGATTGCAGTAGTTTCTTCATTTATGAAAGCTAAGGAAGTTAATTCTTTAATTGGTTGCTACACACTTTTTTTCATTACATTCAATATAAAAACACTTGTTTGACTTAATGCTCTGTGAATGAATGAGGTTCTTCTGTTTTGAAATCTAAGCAAGTTACTTGTTCACGTGCCTCTGCACACTTGTTTTCACTTTCCATCAAGGGCAAAATTCTGGTTTTACCTAATGTTCTGTGAATGCATGACATTCTTCATGTTTGAATTCCAAACAAGTTGGTTAATGTGCTGCTATGCACTTGTATTCACTTACAACAGTGTCAAAACCCTGGTTTCACATAGTACTCTGTGAATGAAGGAGGTTCTTCAATTTTCAAAAATTAACCAAGGTACATGTGTAATAGTATACTATTCACGTCTTCTCACTATCAATTAAAAACACTGCTTTTACCTAATGCTTTGTGAATGTAAGTGGTTCCTCAGTTTTGAAAACTAAACAAGTTACTTATTTAATTGTCTGCATCACACTTCTTTTCACTTACCATCAATGTCAAAGCAGTGGTGATACATAAGATTCTGTGAATGCAATTATTTATTCACTTGTGAAAACCTAGCAAGCCCTTGTATAATTAGCTCCTATGTGCTTGTTTTCAAATACAATTAATATCAAAACACTGGATTTTCCTAATGCTCTGTGAATGTAGGAGATTTTGGTTTTGAAAACTAAACAAATTACTACTTTGTTTGGCTGCTATGACACTTGTTTTCACATAAAATCAATATAAAATAATCTGGTTTTACCTAATGCTCTCTGAAAGCAGTACATTCTTCAGTTTTGAAAACTAATCAAGTTACATGTTTAATTGGCTTCTATGAACTTCTTTTCACTTACAATCAATGGCAAAGCACTGTTTTTACCTAATGCTCTGTGAATGCAGTAGGTTATTCTGTTTTGAATCCTAAGCAAGTTTCTTGTGTTATTTGCTGGTATTTATTCTCATTTACAATCAATACAAAAACAGTGGTTTTACATATTGCTCTATAAAAGCAGGAGGTCCTTCAGTTTTGAAAACTAAGTAAGTTACTTGTATAATTGCTATTTTGCACATATTTTGACTTACAATCAATGCGGGTTTTCACTTAAAATCAATGCTGGTTTTACCAAATACTTGTCAATCCAGTAGTTCTTCCATTGTGAAAGCTAAGCAAGTTACTTTTTCATTTGGTGCTATTGTTTTCACTTCAAACCAATGTCAAAATGTGGTTTTCCCTAATGCTCTCAGAATGGAGATACTTAAGTTTTCAAAAATTAAGGGAGGTTCTTGTATAATAGGATACTATTCACTTGTTTTCACTTACAATCATTGTCAGAATGGTGGTTTTCCCTAACCCTCTGTAAATGCAGGAGTTTCTTGTGTTGTGAAAACTAGACACATTACTTCCTTAATTGTTCTAACTTACAATCAATTAAACAACTCTTTCTTTATCTAACTCTTGGTGAATTTAGGTGGTTTTTCAGTTTTGAAAACTAAGCAAGTTACTAATTTAATTGCCTGCTTCACACTTTTTTTTCACTTACAATCAATGTCAAATTTTCATGATTCATAATATTCTGTGAATGCAGTCATTTTTTCACTTGTGTAAACCAGCAAGTACTTACTTAATTGGCTGTTATGCCCTTGTTTTCTCATACAATAAATATCAAAACACTCATTTTACCTAAGGTTTTAAGAATGTAGGATGTTCTTCAGTTTTGAAACACAAGCAAGTAGTTTAGTTTGCTACTATACACGTTTTCACTTGCAACAAATGTCAAAACCCTGATTTTACCTAATGCTCTGTGAATGAAGGAGATTTCTCAGTTTTAAATAATTAAGCAAGGTACTTGTTTAATAGGATTTTATTTACTTGTTTTCACATAAAGTCAATGTCAAAATTTTGGTTTTATGTAACAATTAGAGAATGCAGATATTTCTTCACTTGTGAAAAATAGGCAGGTTTCTTCCATAATAGGGTGCTTTGCCAAGTTTTTGACATACAAAAAATAAAAATTCACTGGTTTTACCTAACATTCTGTGAAGGTTGGAGGTTCTTCAGTTGTGAAAACTAAGCAAGTTACTTGGTTCATGGCTGCTATGCACTTGTTTTCACTTACAGAATCAATATGTTGGTTTTACCTAATACGCTGGGAATGCAGGTGTTTATTCAAGTTGTGAAAACTAAGCAAATTATTTTTTCATTGTGTGCTATGCAATTATTTTGACTTACAATCAGTGACAAAACAATGGTTTACCTAACGCACTTGGTATGCTGTAGTTTCTTCTGTTGGAAAACAAAGCAATTTACTTCATGAATGCTATATGCTTGTTCTCACTTATAGTCAATGGCAAATCAGTTGTGATACCCAACACTCTGTCAATGCGGTAGGATCTTCATTTATGAAAACTAAGCATGTTACTTCTTTAATTGGCTGCTATGAACTTGTTTTAACTACAACCAATGTCAAACCCATGGTTTACCAAATGTTCTGGAATGTAGTAGTTTTCTTCATTTGTGAAAACTATGTTATTTATTTAATTGGCTGCTACACACTTGTTTTCACTTACAATCAATATCAAAACTCCTTTTGACCTAATGCTCTTTTAATGAAAGAGGTTCTTCAGTATTGAAAATTAAGCAAGTGGCTTGTTTGATTACCTGTCCACACTTGTATTCATTTACAATCAATGTCAAAACACTGGATTTACCGAAAGTTCTTTGAATGCATGAGTTTCTTCAGTTTTGAATTCCTAGGAGATAGTTTAATTTGATGCTATGCACTTGTTTTCACTTACAATGAATATCAAAACCCTGGTTTTACCTAACACTGTGAATGAAGGAATTCAATTTTCAAAACTTAAGCAAGGTACTTTTTAAAAGGATACTATTAATGTCTTCTCACTTACAGTCAATGAAAAAACACTGCTTTTACCTTTGTGAATGTAAGCCGTACTTCAGTTGTGAACACAAAGTAAGTAATTCATTGCTTGGTACACATTGCTTTTCGCTTACAATCAATGTTATGATGGTGGTTTTTCCTAAAGCTCTGTGAATGTAGGAGGTTCTTCACTTGTGAAAACTAGGCAAGTTATTTCCTTAAATGGTTGCTTTGCACTTGTTCTCACAATCAATCAATAAACACTGGTTTTACCTAATGCTTTGTGAATGTAAGTCGTTCTTCAGTTTGGAAAACTATGCAAGTTCCTCATTTAATTGCATTCTGCACAATTCTTTTCACTTACAATCAATGTCCAACCACTGGTTTTAGCTAATGCTCTATGAATGCAGAAGGGCCTTCAGTTTTGAAAACTAAGCAAGTTACTTTTATTTATTTATTTTTTTTGAAAGTGCTATAAATTTTAATGTCATCTTTCTAGAGAACTACTGAAAACACCTTTTTTTAAATAAATATATATGCATTTATGTGTATTTGCTTACAAAAATGTTATTTATATATATATATATATATATATATACATATATTTTAAGAGGTGCTTAGATTACCTAAAATATTACACGGAACCCACTGGGATTCCCATGTTGCCCACCTCCCACACCTCCCACCATATCCCACACAAACATCTCCAGCAGTGTGGCCCACCAACCTCAATGAACTTACACATCCTGGAGCCTTGCCACCAACCATAGACCACAGTTCACACTGTAGACCACACTCTCTCCCACTCAGTTCTGAGTGGTGTGTGCTGATTAAAAATGTCCTACATCCATTGCCACAACAGTACTCAGGATAACCTCCAACTCCCAAAGAAGCCCCTGTATTTCAACTGCTCAGTTGAAAGCAAGTTACTTTTATAACTCACTGTTACACACTTGTTTTCATTTACAATAAATGTCAAAACACTGGTTTAAAGTAACACCCTGTGAATGAAGGAAGTTCTTCAGTTTTCAAAAATTAAGGAATGTGCTTATTTAATAGGATACTATTCATATGCCTTCACTTAAAATCATTGTAAAAGACAATTTTGCGTAACCCTCTTCAAATGCAGGGGTTTCTTAAGTTGTGAAAACTAGGCACATTACTTCCTAAAATGGCTGCTTTGCAATTTTTCTCACTTGCACTCAATGAAAAATACTGCGGTTTTACCTAATCCTTTGAGAAATTAAGGGGTTATTCATTTTTGAAAAATAGACATGTTACTTCTTTAATTGTCTGTTTCACACATCTCATCACTTACATTCAATATCAAAGCAGTGGTGATACATAAGATTCTGTGAATGCAGTCATTTTTTCACTTGTGAAAACCAAGCAAGTCCTACTTTAACTAGCTGCTAGGCACTTGTTTTCACATAATTTCAATATCAAAGCTTTTGTTTGACCTAATGCTCTGTGAATGAATGAGGTTCTTCAGTTTTGAAAACTAAGTAAGTTACCTGTTTATTTGGCTACCATGCACTTGTTTCCACTTACAATGTCAATATGCTGGTGTCACCTGTTATGTTGAGAATGCAGTTGTTTCTTCAAGTTTTGAAAACTAAGTAATATACTTTTTCATTGGGTACTGTGCACTTCTCTACACTTACAATCAATGACAAAACCAACATTTACCTAACACTCTTGGAATGCATTAGATTCTACAGTTGGAAAACTAAGCAGTTTACCTCTTTAAATTACTGCTATAAACCTTTTCCCACTTACATTCAATATCAAAACACTTGTTTGACCTAATGCTCTGTGAATGCAGTAAGCTATTCTGTTTTGAATTCTAAGCAATTTACCTTTGTTATTTGCTGGTGTTTATTCTCACTTACAATCAATGCCAAAACAGTGGTTTTACCTAATGATCTATGAATGCTGGCGGTTCTTCAGTTTTTAAAACTCAGCAAGTTACGTAAATACTGGCTCTTACACACTCGTTTTTTTAAATAATCAAAGTCTAAATGCTGGTTTTACTAAATACTTGTGAATGCAGTATTTTCTTCAGTTGTAACTTACAAAGCAAGTTACTTTTTCATTTGGTGCAATGTATTCACTTTAACTTATAATCAATGTCAAAACCCTGGTTTTACCTAACATTTTGTGACTGAAGGAGGTCCTTCTGTTTTCAAACATTAAGGAAGATACTTGCTTAATAGGATAATATTCACTTGTTTTCACTTAAAATCAATGTCATAATGGTGGTTTTACCTAACCTCTGTAAATGCAGGAGTTTCTTCTGTGGTGAAATTTAAGTATGTTATTTCTTTAATGGCTGCTTTGCATTTTTTCTCACTTACAACCAATGAAAATACAATGGTATTACTTTGTGAATTTAAGTGGTTCTTCAGTTTTGAAAACTATGCAAGTTACTCATTTAATTACCTGATTTACACTTCTTATCTCTTTCAATCAATGTCAAAGCAGTAGTGATACATAAGGTTCTGTGAATGCAGCCATTTCTTCACTTGTGAAAAAGAAGCAAATCCTTGTTTAATTGGCTGCTATGCACTTGTTTTCACATACAATAAATATCAAAACACTGGTTTTACCTAATGCTCTTGGAATGCAGTAGTTTATTCAGTTGGGGAAATTAAAAAAATTTACTTCTTTAAATGAATGCTACACACTTGTTTTGACTTACATTCAATGGGAAACAGTAGTGATACCTAACACTGTGTGAATGCAGTAGTTTCTTCAGTTATGAAAGCCAAGCACTTTATTTCTTTAATTCACTGCTGTGCACTGGCTTTAATTTACAGAAAATGTCAAAACCATTGTTTTACCTAATGTTCTGGGAATGCAGTAGTTTCTTCATTTGTGAAAGCTGAGGAAGTTATTTAATTGGCTGCTAAGCACTTGTTTTCACTTACATTCAATATCAAAATGCTTGTTTTACCTAGTGCTCTATGAATGATAGAGGTTATTCAGTTTTGAAAACTGGGCAAGGTGCTTGTTTATTTGCCTGCTACACACTTGTTTTCACTTGCAATCAATGACAAAACACTGGTTTTACCTGATGCTCTTTGAATGCATGAGTTTCCTTCAGTTTTGAATTTCAAGCAGGTAGTTTAATTTTTCTGCTATGAGCTTCTTTTAACTTACATCCAAAATCTAAACTCTGATTTTACCTAACATTCTTTGAATGAAGGAGGTTCTTCAGTTTTCAAAAATTAAGCAAGGTACTTGTTTAATAGGACACTATTCACTTCTTCTCACTTAAAATCAATAAAAAACACTGGTTTTACCTAATGCTTTGTGAATGAAAGTGGTTCTTCAGTTTGGAAAATTAGGCAAGTTACTCATTTAATTGCTTGCTTCACTCTTCTTTTCACTTACAATCACTGTGAAAGCCCTTGTTTTACTTAATGTTCAGTGAATGATATAGGGTATTTTCTTTTGAATTCTACAGAAGTTATTTGGGTTATTTGCTGGTATTTATTCTCACTTACAATCAATGCAAAAACATTGGTTTAACTAAAACTGTGTGAATGCAGGAGGTCCTTTAGTTATGAAAACTGAGTAAGTTACTTATATAATTGGCTCTAATGCACTTGTTTTTACTTACAATCAATGTCAAAATGCTGGTTTTCCTTAATGCAGTGTTTTCTTCAATTGTGAAAACTAAGCAAGTTAGTTTTTCATTTGATGCTATCCACTTGTTTTAACTTACATCCAATGTAAAAAACCTGGTTTTATGTAAGGTTCTGTGAATGAAGGAGGTCCTTGTCTTTTCAAAAATTAAAGAAGGCACCAGTTTAACAGGATAATATTCATTTGTTTTCACTTAGAATCAATGTCTAAACAGTGGTTTACTTAATGCTATTGGAATGCAGTAGTATCATCAGTTGGGAAAACTAAGCAATTTATTTCTTTAAATGACTGCTAAGCACTTGTTTTCACTTACAATCAATGGCAAATCTGTTGTGATAACTAACACTATATGGATGCATTAGTTTCTTTAGTTGTGAAAAATAAGCACTTTACTTCTCTAATTGGCTGCTATGCACATGTTTAACTCACAACCAATTTCAAAACCATGGTTTTACCTAATGTTCTGGGAATGCAATAGATTCCTCACTCATGAAAACTATGTAAGTTATTTCTTTAATTGACTGCTACACACTTGTTTTCTCTTACATTCAATATAAAAAACTTGTTTGACCTAATGACCTCTGAATAAAGGATTTTCTTCAGTTTGAAAATTAAGCCAGTTGCTTGTTTAATTGCCTGCTTCACACATGTTTTCATTTACAATCAATGTCAAAACACAGGATTTACCTGATGCTCTGTGAATGCACGAGGTTTTCACATTTGATCCCAAACAGTTAGTTTAACTGGCTTCTATGCACTTGTTTTTTACTTACCACCAATGTCAAATCCTTCGTTTAATCTAACATGTAGTGAATGAACGAGATGGTCCAATTTTCAAAAATTAATTAAGCTACTTGTTTAATAGGATTCTAATCACTTCTTCTCACTTACAACAATGCAAAAAACATTGGTTTTACTTTGTGGATGTAAGTGGTTCTTCAGTTTTCAAAACTAAGCAAGTAACTAGTTTAATTGCCTGCTACACACTTCTTTTCACTTACAATAAATGTCAAAATTTTGGTTTACCTAATGCTCTGAGAATGCAGGGGATTTTCAGTTGTGAAAACTAGCCAGGACACTTCCTTAATTTACTGCTTTGCACTTGTTTTCACAATCTATGAAAAAACCCTGTTTTTACCTAATGCTGTGTGAATGTAAGCGGTTCTTCAGATTGGAAAACTATGAAAGTTACACATTTAATTGCCTGATGTACACTTCTTTTCACTTACAATCAATGTCAGGTTTTGCATAATGCTCTGTGAATGCAGAGGTTATTCTGTTTTGAGTTCTAACCAAGTTACTTGTGTTATTTGCTGGTATTTATTCTCATTTATAATCAATGCCAAAGCAGTGGTTTTACCTAACACTCTATGAATGCAGAGATCCTTTAATTTAGGAAGCTAAGCAAGTTACTTGTATAATTGGCTCTTATACTTTAAATTCAATGTCAAAACCCTCGTTTTACCTAATACTTGTGAATGCACTAATTCCTCAGTTGTGAAAACTGTGTATGTTACTTTATCATTTCGTGCTATGTACCTGTTTTAACTTACAACCAATGTCAAACTCAGGTTTTATTTAACATTCTGTGAATGTAGGAGGTTATTCCGTTTTCAAAAATTAAGGAAGGTACTTGTTTAATAGAATACTATACACTTGTTTTCACTTACAATCAATGTCAAATTACTGGTTTTAAATAACACTCTGTGAATGAAGGAGGTTCTTCAATTTTCAAAAATTAAGCAAGGTATTTGTTTATTAGGATACTAATCACTTCTTCTCACTTACAATCAATGAAAAAGTACAGGTTTTAATTAATGCTTTGTGGATATAAGCAGTTCTTCAGTTTTCAAAACTAAGCAAGTTACTCATTTAATTGCCTGCTTCACATTTCTTTCACTTACAATCAATGTCAAAGCAGTGGTAATACAAAAGATTCTGTGAACACAGTCATTTCTTCATTTCTGAAATTCAAGGAAGTCCTTGTTTCATTAGCTACTATGCACTTGTTTTCACATACAATAAATATCAAAACAGTTTTTACCTAATGCTCTGTGAATGTAGGACATGCTTTAGTTTTTAAAATAAAGCAAATTAATTCTTTATATGGGTGCTCTGGCACTTGCTTTCACTTACATTCAATGTCAAAAGACGGGTTTTACCAAATGCTCTGTGAATTCAATATGTTCTTCAGTTTTGAAAACTAAGCATGTTTGTTGTATAAATGGCTGCTATGCAAATCTTTTAACTTACAATGTCAATATGCTGGTTTTACTTAATAGTCTGAGAATGCAGTTGTTTCTAAAAGTTGTGAAAACTGACAAAGTTACTTTTTCATTGGGTACTATACCCTTGTTTTCATTTACAATCAATGAAAAAACAATGGTTTACCAAATGCTCTTTGAATGCTTTGGTTTCTTTAGTTGGGAAACTAAGCAATTTACTTCTTTAAATGGCTACTACACACTTGTTTTCACTGACAGTCAATGGCAAATCAGTTGTGATACCTAACACTCTGGGAATGTAGAAGTTTCTTCAGTTGTGAAAACTAAGCATGTTATTTCTTTAATTGGTTACTATGCATTTGTTTTAACTTACAACCAATGTTAAAAACATGGTTTTACCTAACATTCTGGGAATGCAGTAAATTCTTCATTTATGAAAACTAAGGAAGGTATTTTTTTATTTGGCTGCTACACACTTATTTTCACTTATATGCAATAACAAAACACTTTTTTGACCTTCAAATCTCTGGGAATGAAGGAAGTACTTCAGTTTTTAAAACTAAGCAAGTTGCTTTTTTAATTGTCTGCTACACACTTGTTTGCACTTACAATCAATGTCAAAACAGGGGTTTTACCAAATGTTCTGTGAATGCACAAGGATCTTCAGTTTTGAATTCAAAGCAAGTACTTCAATTTGCTGCCATTCACTTGTTTACACTTACAACCAATATCAAAACCCTTGTTTTACCTAACACTCTGTGAATGAGGGAGGTTATTCAATATTCAAAAATTAACCTATGTACTTGCTTAATAGGAAACTTTTCAATACTTCTCACTTTCAATCAATGGAAAAACACTGGTTTTAGCATTGTGAATGTAAATGGTTGTTCAGTTTTGAAAACCTAGCAAGTTATTCATTTAATTGCCTGCTATACAGTTCTTTTCACTTACAATAAATGTCAAAATGGTGGATTTACCTAGGCCCTTGTAAATGCAGGAGTTTCTTCAGTTGTGAATTCAAGGCACATTCCTACCTTATTTGGCTACATTGCCCTTGTTCTCACTTACAATCAATGAAAGAACACCAGTTTTACCTAAAACTTTGTGAATATAAGTGGTTCTTCAGTGGGAAATCTCAGCAATTTAGTGGTTTAATTGCCTGCTTCACAATTCTTTTCACTTACTTTCAATGGAAAATCAGTTGTGATACATAACACTGTGAAAACAGTAGTTTTTCAGTTGTGAAAAGTAAGCACTTTAAGTTTTTAATTGACTGCTATGCACTTGTTTTTAACTAATAATCAATGACAACCCATTGTTTCACCTAACGTTCTGGGAATGCAGGAGTTTATTCATTTCTGAAAATTAAGGAAGTTACTTCTTTAATTGTCTGCTATGCACTTATTTACACATACATTCATTATCAAAACACTTGTTTGACCTAATTCTCTACGAATGAAAGAGGTTCTCCAGATTTGAAAACTAAGCAAGATTTTTGTTTCTTTGCCTGCTACACACTTTTTCTCTTACAATGAATGTCAAAATACTGGCTTTACCTAATGCTCTGTGAATGCATAATCGTCTTCTGCTTTGAATTCCAAGCAAGACATTTAATTGCCTGCTATGCCTTTGTTTTCACTTACAGATTATAACAAAACCCTGGTTTTGTCTAATCCTCTGTGCATGATGGATGTTATTCAATTTTCAAAAATTAAGGAAAGTACTTTTTTATCAGATACTATTCACTTGTTTTTACTTACATTCAATGTCAAATGGTTTTACCTAACCCTCTGTAGATGAAGGAATTTCTTCATTTGTGAAAAAGAGGAACATTACTTCCTCAATTGGCTTCATTGCACTCATTCTCACTTACAATCAATGAAAAAGCACTAGTTTTATCTAAAGCCCTGGTTCTTCAATTGGGAAAACTAAGCAAGTTACTAATTTAATTGCTTTCCACTTCTTTTCACTTACAATCCATGTCAAAATAGCGGTGATATATAAGTTTCTGTGAGTGCCGTCATTTCTTCATTTGTGTAAACCAACCAAGCCCTTGTGTAATTGGCTGCTATACACTTGTTTTCACATACAGTTAGTATCAAAACACTGGTTTTACCTAATGCTATGTGAATATAGGAGATACTTCAGTCTTGGAAACTGAGCATATTACTTCTTTTTTTAAAAAAATTATTTATTTATTTTTATTGTGGGTAAAAGTCAAAATTCTCATAATACATACAAACATTTGCAAAATGATATATAAATATATATGCATATATGTGTATTTGCTTACAAAAATATTACACGGAACCCACTGGGATTCCCATGTTGCCCACCTCCCACACCTCCCACCACATCCCACACAAACATCTCCCACAAGGAGCCAGTGGCCACTTGACACTTTTGGGGTAGGGAGGGGATGAGCAGTTGAAATACAGGGGCTTCTTTGGGAGTTAGAGATTGTCCTGAGTACCATCGTGGCAACGGATGTAGGCCATTTTAAATCAGCACACACCACTCAGAACTGAGTGGGAGAGAGTGTGGTCTACGGTGTGAACTGTGGTCTATGGTTGGTGGCAAGGCTCCAGGATGTGTAAGCATATTACTTCTTTATTTGGCTGTTATTGCACTTGTTTATCTTAGAATTAGTGTCAAAACACTGGTTTTACCTAATGCTCTCTGAATGCAGTACATTCTTCAGTTTTGAAAACTAAGTAAGTTACTTAATTAATTGGCTGCTATGACACTCATTTCACTTACATTCAATGCCAAATCAGTGGTTTTACCTAATGCTCTGTGAATGCAGTATGTTCTTCAGTTTTGAAAAAAATCAAGTTACTTGTTTATTTAGCTGCTAGGCACTTGTTTTCACTTATAATGTCAATATGCTGGTTTTATCTAATATGCTGAGAATGCAGTTGTTTCTTCAAGTTGTGGAAATTTAGCAAGTTATTTTTTCATTCAGTGCTATGCACTTGTTTTCAGTTACAATCAATGACAAACCAATGGTTTATTTAATGCACTTGGAATACAATATTTTCTTCAGTTTTGAAAACTAAGCAATTTACTTCTATAAATGACTGCTATTCACTTGTTTTCACTTACAGTCAATGGCAAATCAATTGTGATACCTAAAAGTCTGTGAATGCAGGTGTTTCTTCAGTTGTGAAAATTAAGCAGGTTACTTCATTAATTGGCCTTTATTCACTTGTTTTAACTTTCAACCAATGTCAAAACTGTGGATTTACCTAACATTGTGGGACTGCAGTAGTTTCTTCCTTTGTGAAATCAAAGGAAGTTATTTATTTAATTGGATGCTACTTGATTGTTTTCACTTACATTCAATATCAAAACTCTTGTTTCACCTAATGCTCTGCGAATGAAGGTGGTTCTTCAATTTTGAAAAGTTAACAATTTGCTAGTTTTATTGCCTGCTACACACTTGATTTCATTTACAATGTCAGAATACTGATTTTACCTAATGCTCTGAGAATGTAAGGTCCTTAAGTTTTGAATTCCAAGAAAGTAGGATAGTTTGTTGCTATGTACTTGTTTCCACATACAACCAATGTCACAATACCACTTTTACCTAACACTCTGTGAATGTTGGAGGTTCTTCAATTTTCAAAAATTAAACAAGGTACTTCTTCAATAGGATACTATTCACTTCTTCTAATTTACAATCATTGAAAGAAAACTGTTTTTACCTAAAGCTTTGTGATTCTAAATGGTTCTTTAATTTTGAAAAGTATGCAGGTAACCTCTTTGATTGCCTGCATCATACTTCTTTTCATGTACAATTAATGTCAAAACAGTTGTGATACTTAAGATACTGTGAATGCAGTCATTTCTTCACTTGAGTAAAGCAAGCAAGCCCTTGTTTAATTGGCTACAATGGACTTGTTTTCACCTGCAATAAAGATCAAAACACTGGTTTTACCTAAAGCTGTGTGAATGTAGGAGGTTCTTCTGTTTTGAGAACTAAGCAAATGTCTTCTTTATTTGGCTGCTATGGCACTTGTTTTCACTTACAATCAATATCAAAACACTAGTTTTATGCAATGCTCTCTGAATGCAGTATGTTCTTCAGTTTTGAAAACTAAGGAAGTCAGTTGTTCAATTGGCTGCTATGCACTTCTTTTCACTTACAATGTCAATATGCTGGTTTTACCTAATATGTTGAGAATTCAGTTGTTTCTTCAAGTTGTGAAAACTAAGCAAGCTACTTTTTCATTGGATGCTATGCACTTGTTTTAACTTACAATCAATAACAAAACAATCCTTTACCTAACACTCTTGGAAGGCAGTAGTTCCTTCAGTTGGGAAAACTAAGTAATTTACTTCTTTAAATGAATGCTATGCACTTGTATTCACTTACAGTCAATGGTAAATCAGTTGTGATACATAACACCCTGAGATTGCAGCAGTTTCTTCAGTTGTGAAAAAAACTCATTACTTTTTAAATTGGCTACTATGCACTTATTTTAACTTACAACCAATGTCAAAACCCTGGTTTTAACTAACATTCTGAGAATGCAGTAGATTCTTCATTTCTGAAGACTCAGGAAGTCATTTCTCCAATTGTCTGCTATGCACTTGTTTTCACTTACATTCAGTATCAAAACAATTGTTTTACCTAATGCTCTATGAATGAAGGAGGTTCTTCCATTTTGAAAACTAAGCAATTTGCTTGTTCAATTGCCTGCTACACACTTCTTTTCACTTACAATCATTGTCAAAACGCTGATTTTACCTAATATTTTATAAACACAGGAGTTTCTTCCTTTTGTGGAAACTAGGTATATTAGTACCTTAATTGGATGCTTTGCCCTTGTTCTCAATTACATTCAATGAAAAAACACTGGTTTTACTTTAACATTTTGTGAATGTAAGTGGTTCTACAGTTTTGAAAACTATGCATGTATGTCTTTTAATTTCCTGCTTCAAACTTCTTTTCACTTACAATCAATGTGAAAGCAGTGATGTTTACATAAGGTTCTGTGAAGGCAGTCATTTCTTCACTTGTGAAAAATAAGGAAGTCCTTATTTAATTGAATGCTTTCCACTTGTTTTCACATACAACACTGGTTTTACCTAACACTCTATGAATGAAGGTGGTAATTCAGTTTTTAAAAATTAAGGAATGTTCTTGTTTAATAGGAT
>JAKSZT010041229.1:0-20090 GCA_026826555.1 Tolypeutes matacus | reverse complement strand
TTGCAAACAGAATCCAAAAGCACTACTATCAAGTGAGTTTTATCCCAGGTATTCAAGGGTGGTTCACCATAAGAAAATCAATTAGTGTAATAAACCACATTGGTAAATTGAAGAACAAAAATCACATGATCCTTCGGTTGATGCAGAAAATGTTTTGACAAAATACAGCATCATTTCTTGAGAGAAACACTCCAAACGATAGGACTAAAAGGAAGCTTTCTCAATATGGTAGAGTGCATATATGAAAAACCTACAGCTAACATTGTACTCAATGGAGAAAGACTGAAAACTTCCTTTCTGAGATCAGGAACATGGCAAAGATGCCCACCGTTAACACTGTTATTCAATATTGTGCTAGACGTTCTAGCTAGGGAAATTAAGCTAGATAAATAAATAAGAGCAACCCAAATAGGAAAGGAGGAAGTAAAATTTTCACTATTCACTATGGTATGATCCTATATCTGGAATATCCTGAAAAATCAATAACAAAGCTACTAGAACTAATAGATGAGTTAAACAAAGGGGCGGGATACAAAATGAATATGCAAAAATCAATAGTGTTTGACACACTAATGATGAGAAATCTAAAGAAGAAATCAGAAAAAAAATCCACTTATAATAGCTACTAAAAGAATCAAATATTAAAGAATAAACTTAACCAAGGATAAAGAACCTGTATTCAGAAAACTACAAAACATTGCCAAAAGAAACTGAAGAAGACTCAAATAAATGGTAGGACATTCCGTACTAATGGACTGGAAGAATAAAGATCATTAAGATGTCAATTCTAACCAAACTGATTTACAGATTCAATGCAATCTCAATAAAAATCCCAATAGTCTTTTTGCAGAAATGGAAAAGACAATTATCAAATTTATTTGGAAGGACCCCACATTGCAAAAATTTCTTAGAAAAGAAAAACAAAGTTGGAGGACTCTCACTTCTGGACTTTGAAGAAATACTGTATGAATGTGTTACTATGAACCAAATATATTGTATAACATATTGTTTGATTAAAATTTTTTTATATATATCCAGTATATTTAATTGAGAAATGTATATATTTATTCATCTGTGTTTACTTTTCAGTTTTTAATTGTTTATATTTTCAATTATTAAATGTACAAAATAAAAAAAATAAGCATATTATATGCTACAGTGGTGCAAACAGCATGGTACTGGCATAAAGACAGGCAGATTGACCAATGGAATCTAATCAAGAACTAAAAATTACACCATCACATCTATGGTCAAGTGATTTTTGTCAATGCTGTCAAGCCATCCCAGCTGTGCCAGGACAGTCTATAAAACAAACAGTCCTGGGAGAACTGGATATCCATATCCAAAAGAAAGAAAGAGGAACCATATCACCCAACTTATACAAGGAAACTCACTCAAAATCGATCAAGGACCTAAATGTAAAAGCCACAACCAAAAATCTTCTAGAAGAAATATAGGAAAACATCTTCAAGATCTTGTGGTAGGTTTTCGTGTTTTAAACCTTACACTCAAAGCACAAGCAACAAAAGAAAATATAAATAAATGGGACCTCCTCAAAATTAATCCCTTTTGCACCTCAAAGGACTTTGTGAATAGGGAGAGAAGCCACCCAATTCATTGGGAGAAATTATCTGAGAACCACATATCCTATAAAAGTTTAGTATCCATGATATATGAAGAGATACTACAACTCAACAAAGAAAAGGCAAACTATCCAATTAAAAAATGAGCAAAAGACTTGAAAAGACAATTGACAAAGAAGAAATACAAATGGCAAAGTAACACATGAAAAAATTTTCAACATCACTAGTGATTATGGAAAAGCAAATGAAAACTACAATTAGAATTCAATTTACACCTATTAGACTGACCACTATTGAAAAGTCAGAAAACTGTAAATGTTGGAGAGGATGTGGAGAGATAGGAATGCTTATTCACTGTTGGTGGGAATATAAAATGGTACAGCCACTGTGAAGGACTGTTTGGAAGTCCCTAAAAAAATTGAATATAGACTTGCCATGGGACCTGGCAATACCAATGCTAGGTATATACTTAGAAGAACTGAGAGCAGGGACACGAATAGACATTTGCACACTGATGTTCATAGCAACATTATTCACAATTGCCAAAATTTGGAGAGAATTCAGGTATCCATTAACTGGTGAATGGATAAATAAATTGTGGAGTATACACACAATTGAATATTATGCAGTGGTAAGAAGAAATTAAGTAATGAAGCATATGACAACATGGAAGAACGTGGAGGACATTATGTGAGTGAAGCACGCCGGACACAAAAGGAAAAATACTGTATGATTGTGTATTATGAATTAAATATATTATGGAAACTCATGGAATTAATAATGAGAATATAGGTCAACAGAAAATAAAAAGATGGTAGAGAATGGAAAGCTGATGGTTAATCTGTGCAGAATTCGTTAAAAGGTTATTTGTAAATCTTTGGGAGTGAATGGAAATGGTGAGAGCACATCATGCTGTTTGACTAGCAAACCTCTTACATTGGTATGACAGTGGTTGAAAGGGAATGTGTAAGGACATTTATATTACTAGAAGGAAAGCTAAAAAATGTAACATGGGACTGTATAACATAGTGAAACCTCATGTAAAATACAAGTATGGGTGATACTGCATATATAAATGTTTTTACGAAATATAAATACGAATATACTAGAGAGGGGAATAAAGAATGGCAGCTTTGTATGGCAGATGAAGCATAGAGAGTTTGATAGGTGCTGAGTTTTTAAATTATTATTATTATTATTATTACTGGAGTAATGAAAATGCTCTAAAAATGATTGGAGTGATGAATGCACAACTATGTAATTATACCTAATACCATTGATTTTACACTTTGGATGGATTTATGCTTTATTAATATGTACCAATAAAATTGGTTTGTAAAAAACAAAACAAAAAAACTACAATGAGATATCATTTCACACCTATTAGAACGGCTATTAATAAAAAGACAGAGAACTACAAATGTTGGAGAGGATGTAGAGACATAGGAATGCTTATTCACTGTTGGTGGGAATGTAGAATGGTACAGCCACTGTGGAAGACAGTTTGGCAATTTCTGAGGAATTTGAATATAGACTTGACATGTGACCCAGCAATACCACCACTATGTATGTACCCAGAAAAACCGAGAGCAATGTCATGAAGATATCTTCACAGTGATGTTCACAATTGCCAAAAGATGGAAACAACCTAAGTCTACATCAGCTGAGGAATGGATAAACAAATTGTGGTGTATACATAGTATGGGATATTGTGCATCTGTAAGAAGAAATGAAGTCATGAAGCATATAACAACAGGGAAGGTCCCATGTTTGGTTCCCGGTACCTCCTAAAAGAAGACAAGTAGACAACAAAGGGACACAATGAGCAGAGACAACGAGCAGACAATGAACAGACAGATGAAGGAGCCATCTCAGGGGAGAAAATGTATTTTAAAAATAGTAACATGGGACTGTATAACATAGTGAAACCCCATGTGAAATATGAATATGGATAATATTGCATATTTAGTGCTGTTTTTACAAAATATAAATACAAATAAACTTGAGAGATGGAAACAGAAAAGCAGCTATATACAGCAGGAGAAGCAGAGAGACACTGAGAGGTGATTTTTATTATTATTATTATTATTGGAATAATGAAAATGCTCTAATAATGATTGAAGTGAGAAATGCAAAACTATTTGATTATGCCAAATACCAATGATTGTACACTTTGGATGGATTTATGCTTTATTAATATGTATCAATAATATTGATTTGTTAAAAAAAAATCATTATAGGTAAGTGGTTGGATGTGTTGTATTGATTAAGAGAGAAAAGTCAAAAGTCCTCTCATACTGCCTGAAATCTGTTTTTGACCTAAGTAATTGGGTAAAAGACCACATTGGTGAAAGAATGTCCAGATAAGAATGAGTGCTACCAGAAATTATAACAAAATATGGGCTCTAGATACCACAATGATTTCTCACATCCAGCTTCCACCCCAAAGAACATGGGTTTGTGAATGGTCCTGAAAAGCAGATATAAGATACAAGGGTAGATTGTGCCAATATGGTAATTCCAAAGGTAAAAGAATAGTACGATTAAGAAGGGAGTGATTAAATGTGCCAAACATCTCTTAGAAGTTGAGTAGGTGAATAATTTTGAATAATCTGTTGATTTTTAGCCATACATTGGGCATCGATGACCTCAGAAAAAGAACAATTTTAATAGAGAGAGGTAAGACAGTGAATGTGTTTGAAGTTATTTGGGAGTAAATAAAAGTTAAGACAAAAAGAACTCAAAGGAAGCAACATATGGAGGAATTTGGCCAAGAAGGGGTAGAGAAATACAGGGTATGTTGGAGAAAAGAAAGGACAGGACAAGTTTATTTGTTATTGCTATTCACCATGAACTATTTAAAAGCTAGTGTAAAGGAATCATCTAATGTAATGATTTTCTTTTCTACATTTTGGAAGAAAAATTGTATCACCATAACTTTAATTTAAAAAAACAATAAGCATTTCATGGTAGGACAGTTACAAAAAATTGTAATATTTCAAAACCAGTATTTTCAATGTGTGATTTGAGATAAGAGGTCTTTGTAATATTATTCCAAAACACATCTTCAACAGATTAATTTCACCTTTGACTTGTTACAGTACTGAGCCAATCTTTGAATAATAATAATAACAGAAGTGTATGATTCAAAATAGTAGCTAATATGTTTAGTATTTATTATTTTTTAGGTACAGTGCCTGATATTCTACATACATTGACTCCTTTATGTTTTGTGACAACTCTCTGAAAAAGGTATTATTGTTACCACATTTTAGAGACCAGGATTAAATGCAGAGTTAAGTAATTTTTCAAGGTATTATAAGTACAGAGGAATAAAGCTGGGAAGTCAAACCAGGCTGTCTCACTTAATACCAACATGTAATTTTCCTTTCATTTCATTCTTCAATGCTCTTCCTTCATCAATTTTGTTAAGATAAATGGTTGATTTTGTGTTTAGAAACATTGTGTGTCTATGAAAAAAGGAAATGAAAGACTGTAGAAAGGAAAGAAGGGTGTCTAATCATTCGTTTTACACATTATCTTAAAAAATTACTTCTTAATTTAAAGTATTTGAAGCGTATCAATCTTCACTTTCCTTATTATAAAGCTGATAATGCAGGTAAGTTGTTAGGGAAAAAAACAGCATAATTATAGATATAACCCAGAAGATGTTCCTAAAAGTTCAGTGAAGTATAAGACATCTCTAAAAGTCATTCTCCTTCACACTTACAGAAAAATATTTATTGGCATATTAAATACAAGCAAACCAACCCAGTAGAGAAACCAACTTTTAAACATATATAAACAAAACCAATGCAAGGTTCTAGTTATTTGAGTTCATAAATATTGTCCCATGGCTTTGATATACTCACTAATTACTTTTAGACATTTAGTATATTGGTCATGGATCCCCTGTGCTATTACCATAGAAAAGATATATACCAATCCTAAGATACACGAGATAAAGTGTCACCTGCCCGTGGGTGGAACAGAAGCTATGACTGCTAACCTCAAGGGCCATATAGTAAAAACGCGAGCAAATAATATATTGGATCATCCACTTTTACCTATTTAGCTACTTACTTCACCAATCAAGTAGTACACATACAATGGTGTTTTCAATTTTCCTTCCCCTTACATTATAATCCAAATTCCTAAGGAATATAGCACAAATAGCACTCAAACACAATTTATAAATATTTTCCTGGGTATGGTCTCTGCCCCAAATTACTACACTTTTTCCTAAATTGGTCAAAGGAGGAGAATGACCTAAAAGAAAACCTAAAATTCAAGTGCTGATTTATATTCACTATGTGCAAATAAGGCCATTTCTTTACCTAAGTCTAACTTCCTAACCAATGAAAACCCCAAACCTAAGAAATTTACTTGACTGCCATCTTTTTAGAATGTTGTATGCATACTTTCTATTTAAATTCATAACTACATACCTCAAATGGTTTTCAGTTGATACTACCTCAGAATCTACTACTTTTCCTTACTAAGTCAAGTTTGGATGTTAATTTTTCTCAAATCCTTATACACTCTGCTGTTTTCATTATTTACTCTGATCCATTCATCTTCAGAGACTACCTGGCTATTGGATCAAACTAATCATAAAGAAAATAGATTCTGGGGAGTAGAAGTAGCTCAGCAGTTCCCGTGTACGAGGTCCTAGATTCAATCCCTGGCACCTACTAAAAAATGAAAAATAAAGAAACAAAAGAAAATAGTTCCTAGTATATCCCATTTTGACCCAATTTATCCCATTAGCTCCTATCCATTTAGCAGATCCACTTCCAAGCCAAATTTTTCCTATTCTACATTACTCATTTGGTATCTTCTGAAATATACCATCAAATATAGAAAATCCAGAGAAATAAATAAACATACAGAATAAAAATACCCAAATAATTCAAAATAGGCTTAGATAGAATTATTTTCCTTGAAATTAACTATTATAATTAAAGTTGAAATCCCATTTATTCCTTTCCCCAAGTCCGTGTCTGTCTCTCCTCTCTCTTGTCTCCTAGTAGTAACCACCGTCATGAGACTGAGGTGTAACCTTCACATGTAATAAATGTATAAAAGTGTGGACCAGGAAGATACATTATAACTTCATGAGAGTGGTCAGCCCTTAGGAAAGGGGGAGGAAGCTTCATACAGGAGAGGAAACATATCTATTACATTCTCTTTCTTTAAGAACACATAAGCAGCAAATATTATTAGTTAATTGTGTAGCTACCACATGGGTTTCATTATAATGGTTAATTTTTAAATATTTTAATTTTTTGCCATTTATAAAAGAATAAAAATCCCTAAAGGAAACAATATATCTTGGACAAACAATAAAACTTATCATGCACAGAAATATATACATTTGCCTGAAAATTAAATATTTCTGCTCATTAATAAAGAAATGAATGGAAAAGTCATGGACTGTGAAAAAGTACTTGGAACATTTATCAGAAAAAAAGATTTTTTTAGTCAGAATATATAAAGAGCTCTTGTAAACCAACAATTTAAAGCCAATCAACTTTATTTTAAAATTTGGTGAAAGACTTTACAATTCCTTCACAAAGAAAGATATAAAAAGAGGTCCTCAACATATTTTGTCACCAGTGAAGCACATTTTCAAAACATAATGAGAAACCATTTCTAACATATTTGAGGAGCTAAAATAAAAATAAAAGATTAACAAAATAAGATGTTGGTAAAGTTGTAGAAAAACCAATATTCTCATCAATTTACAACCATTTTGCAGTTGGCAGTTTCTTAGACATTTAAACATACATAGACACTATCAATCAACAATTTCTCTCTTAGAGGTTTACCAAAAAGGAATGAAAATATATAAATACACAATACATACAAAGACCTGTACAAGAATGTTTATAGCAGCTGTAGTGATGATAGTCCAAACAAGAAATAACCCCATGTTTCTTAGCAAGAGAATGCATAAATAGATTTTGGGGTGTTCATACAATAGTAATTTTAAAATAGAGTGACTGACACAAAAAACCTCATGGATGATCATGTGAAGTAAAAGAATAGACACAAAATAGCATGCATTATTCCATCTACTGGAAAATCTGTAATACCAAAAACTAATCTATGTGGATAGAAATCAGAAAACAGTTGCCTTTGGAAGAAGGGGATTGGCTGGAAAATGGCATGAGGAAACTGTAGAACAATTTAAATTTATTTTTGTTTGATATGGTGGTTACATGGCTATATAAAATTATCCGTTGAACTGAGAACCTGAATTCTGTGCATTGCATTATTTGTTGATTACTTATTTATCTATCTATCTAAAACAAAAGCAAATATCTAGAATTATAAATATAATATCATCTACAAATAGCAGCCATTTTATTTCCTCCATTATGTTCCTTTTCATCTTTTAATGTTTTTTAACTTGCCTTACTACATCAGAAAAGGAAATATTCCAATGTTGAACCATTAAGACTCATGGATGCTTTAGTTATTATTTTATGTAGATATAATTTATTGGACGGATAATGTTGCCTATTTTAGTGATCAGTCTCCAAGAAAACCTCAAGGATCCCACATCCAGGTATTTACGCTCTTGCATAGTGTCCTCCAACAGTGACGGAGGTTTATCTATGTAACCAATAGGACGTTACAGAAATGACAGAGTGTGCTTTCCAAATTTTCTCTCATAAAAGACATTGTGGGCTTCATCTTGATCTCTTGAGTAATTTGCTTTGGGGGAAGCCAGCTGCCATGTCATAAGGATGTCAAGCAGTCCAATGGAAAGGTCCATATGACAAGGATTGAGACTTCTTCCATAGTTAGAACCAACTCAACAACAATTGAGTGAACCATTTAGAAGCAGGTCCTCCAGCCACAGTCAGGTAGTCAGATGGCTGCCACCCTGGCCAACACAACACCTTGACTGCAACCCCATGAGCCAGATCTGCCCAGATAAACTACTGAGTTTTAGAACCACAGAAACTGTGAGGTAATATATGTTTATTATTTTAAAGTTACTATTTATTGAAGTAATTTGCTACACAGCAATAAATAACCAAGAGATCTTCTGCACATTGTTTGTTGAGAGTTTTTATAATTAAAGGCTCTGGAATATAATCTAACCCTTTGTTTGTACCTAATGAAAGCTAACGTGATTTACTATATTTAATCTCTTAAAATGGTAAATTATATTGACTGGTTTTCTAGTGACAAATTTTATGGTTATATATTATCAAGTTTATATATTTTGAACTCATTTTGCTAAATCTATGTTCAAGAATAAGATTTATGTGTAATTTTCCTTTCTAATACAAATTTATTGGGTTTAGGTCTCAATAGTAATCCAGGATGATAAAATGAGTTTGGAATACTTTCATCTTTTCTATTTTCTGAAAATGTTTGTAGAAAACTTGAATTTCTTTGTCCTTGAATATTTGGTTGGGTTTTCTGGTGAAGTCATCTGGGCCTTGATATTTCTTTATGAGATTATATTTGACTATTGACTCAATTATTTTAATTTTTATATTAATAATCAGTTTTCTATTTCTTCTTGAGTCACCTTTAGCAAATTGTATTTTTCTCTTCAAGGTTTGTTCTACCTATATACATTGTCATGGTTATGTGGCTTAATTACTTTCATATCTGGAACATCTGAAGAGAAATCATTTATTCCTAACTTATTTGGATACTTTGTCCCTTACTTTAATTTCCTTAATATATCTTTCCAGAGAATTGTCAAATCTATTCTTTTCAAAAAATTACTTTGGGCACCATAGATAATCTCCTGTACATATATTTTTATTTCATTAATGTCTGATGTTTCCTTTATAATTTCCTTTCGTTGGGTTTACTTTGCTGTTGATTTTTAAATTCTTAGAATGGATATGTTTTTATCCTTACTTTTTTTAAAAAAGTAAATTAATTACACTTTGTGTATAGATTTTTTGCATTTCAGATCATTTTACTGATACAATGATTGTGGCAGGAAAAATAATGGCCCCCAAATACGTCTACACCCTAATCCTCAAAACCTGTGAAATTGTTAACTTACATGGCAAAAGGTTAGTGACCTTATAAAGGGGAAATTATCTTTTCATTACTTGTGTGAGCACAACCTAATCACATAAGTCCTTAAATGTGGAGAAACTTTCCCATCTTAATCCAAGATGTGACCATGAAATAAGGGTCAAAGAGATCTGACATTGTTGGCTTGACTATGGAGGAAGAGAGATATGGACCAAAGCATTTGAGTGACATTCTGAAGCTGGAAGAGACAAGGAAATATATTCACTCTAGAAACTCCAGGAAGAAATGCAACCTGAACACCTTGATTTTAACCCATTTAGACTTAAGTGTTTCTGTCTACAGAAATGTAAGAAAATAAATCTGAGTTCTTATAAGCCACTAAGTACAATAATTTGTTATGGGATAAATGTATAGCAAATCTGGAAGTTGGTGCTGATTTAACAAATATCTGAAAACATGGAAGTGGCTTCTGAATTAGGTGAAGGGCAGAGAGTAGAATTATTTGGAGGTGCATGATGGAAAGAACCTTTATTTCTTTCAGAGTCTGTTAGTAGAAATATGTATGTTAGGGCTCAGAAGAAAGTGAGGAGCATGATAGAGAAACCTAAGTCTCCTTAAAGAATTCCTAAATCTCCATGAACAGACTGCTAGTAGAAATAATGACGTTAAAGTCAAGGCTTGTGAGGGCTCAGAAAGGAATGGAAACACGTTATTGTAACCTGAAGGAAACGCGATCCTTGTTATATATTAGTAGAGAGTTTAGTAAAATTATATCCTGCAATTTTGTGGATAACAAACCTTTTAAACTGTGGATATTTAGTTGAGATTTCCAAGTAATATTTGAAATTTCTTGCTACCTTAGGAACCTGTGGGAGGAGAGAGATAAATTGAGGGGAGTGCTATTAAACAAAAAGGAACCAGGACTTGGTGATTTGGAGAATTCTGTATAATGCTAAAAAGCTGGAGCCAATATACTTTAGAAGTTAAAGGATGGGTTTTGGGTCAGAATGCTTACATTTGTATTCTGATTCTTAAGTATATATACTCACCGACTGAGTGGTGATATAAATATTTCATGCATCGTTAAAATTTTGTAGAAATTAAAGGAAAGAATACATGTAAAGCATTTAGAGTGCTACCTGATGTAGGTCCAAAACTCCACCAATCTTAACTTTATGCTCAAAAGCCCACTCAACTACAAATTTAGATAAACCAGTGCTTGTCTTCTATACTCATCAGCTTTTCTCCCGTGGACTAGAACTGTAATATTAAGGGCAAAATAGTGTTTAATGACTCCAATATACTAGAGCACTGTAGCAGATGCTTTACCAGAGCTGCTTTTTTTTAACCCTCAACATTTTCCAATGAGACAAAAATGTTTAATGATTTTCTAAAAAGGAATGAAATGCTAAGTATGTTGATCAGAATAGCATTTCTAGGGAATGAATGATAGAGTACTAATGCACATCCAAGACATGCATATTTGCAATGTGTCTTCTATATTTAACTCTTCTCTCACCTTAGTTTTCAAAGTTATAATTTAATTTGTTATTTATATTAAATGTATAAAAATAAGAGTGTATAGTAATTACATTTTGAGTCAATTGCTTAAGTTTGTTCGAGAAACATATTCTGACTTTTTAAAAGGCATGTCTATTTCATGCAGAAAAAGACTTTTCAACAAGAATTTCTGAAGCCTCTAAGAAAAATCTCAAAATTTCATCCACTTCTGTTTGCTCTTATATTTTTAAGAAATATTGTATGGCAGTGAGGTGGCTAAAGTGGTTAAGCACATGTCTACCACATGGGAGGTCTGAGGTTCAGTTCCCAGTGCCTCCTGAAAAACCAAAAACAAACAAGCAAAACAAATGAAAAAACCAACTCAGGGAAGCTGATGTGGCTCAGTGATTGAAAACCGGCTTCCCACAGACAAGGTCCCAGGTTCAATCTCTGGCACCTGGTACTACAAAAAAAAAAAAAAACAACAACGAAATATTGTAAGTACTATTTTAATTCCTCAAGTAATTTGACTTCCACAAAGTAACTTCCAGGTTAGTAGATACGATTTGTCAAACTATTAAAAACATCTCCATGTTTCAAGTACACATAGAGTATCTTGATTTATACACCATGTTTTTATTAATTTAATTTCTGTTCCTCATTCTCTAACATTAGTAATCATCTGGATTAAATCACACATTTAAATTCTGAATCAGAGATCAGAACCAAAGTACATTTTGACTTTTTAAATAAGCCACTAAAAATCCTCTCTTGCTGGTATTTCTTCTTATTTCCACAAAATGAATATGTCCAGTGAGTGTTATGAAAAACGTAACATTTTTGAGATGCAGAGCTGTGTCTATTTTATCCTTCTAACTTATTTCTTAGCAAAATGCCATCCATTTAGTAGGACAACCAAAATATTTTGAGGAAAAGAATGACTAATTGCCGCCACCCACAGGCAAAACCAACATGTAACAGCATGAACAATGTTCCCTTGAAATAATTTATATGAATCGCCCACAAGATGGCAGCAATATATAGATCAATGTGGTATATTGAGTTGTGTCCCAATTCAGACATATACTTAATCTTGATCCACATTCCAGTAGGTTGAACCTAAATATAAATAGGTTTTCCTGAAGATATTATTGTTAGATGAAGTGTGACCCAGCTGAATGAGATTGGGTCTTACTCTGTATTACTGGAGTCCTTTATATGCAGAAGGAATTCAGATTTAGTGAGAGAAGGTCACAGGGAGAAGCCAGAGGTGAGCGGGAATGTAGAAGTGAGAGGAGAGGACATCTTCATGTGATGAGAAACCCAAGGGACACCATGATACCTGGCAGCCCGTACCAGAATAATACACCCTTTGGGGAGGAAGCATCACCTTGCTGACACGTCAATTTGGGACTTCTCCTAGCCTCAAAACCATCAGCCAATAATTTCCCATTGGTTAAGTTAGCACATAGCATCCTGGAATAGTATGAGAGCCTACAGTAAGTTAATTTTGCAGTCTGATTTAGGAATTTATTGATAAAGAGTTGGAATGCTCTGAAATAGTAATTGGGCACATGCTGGATTTGCCTGGTGTTGATAACTCACTTAGGAACAGAAAATGTAGAAATTATTCAAGTTTTACCTCAACAAGAGAAAGGAAAGGAGATTTTTAAAGTTTTGCTTGTTGGGGTCTTATAAACCTTTCATTTTAGTTTATTTTTTATTTTTTATAAAGCAACAACAACTGATACTTGATTCAACAATTCACAAGTTTTTCATTTCATTTTTTTTGCCCAATATTATAAGTGTTTCCTTCATTGTGCCTATTTATTTGATACAGGAATTATGATTGATCTAATAACTTTTGCAACATTATTTTCTTGGGAATGGTTCAAGATTTATTTATATTTGTTTTAAAGATAGATCCACTCAATCTGGGATTATTAAAAAAATCCCACAAGATGCTAAACTATTAAACTATTTTATTTTGTTAACTAGAAAAAAAAGGGTTAAGAAATTTTCCTTAAAATTTTTCAAAATGTAGGAATTGTCTTTTTTTCTCTTCCTCAAAGGAATTAAAATTTAGGCAGTGATGAACCTCTCTCTCTAATTATTTGCTAAGGCTTCTACTGATGCATAGATTAATCTTAAATTCCTGAAGGCTTTTCAAGGCTCCTGGTACCCATTAGATGTCATTAGAATGTTTTTAATTCACTTCCTCTGTGCTCATGTATAACTGTTTTAAGAATACTTTTATTTATACAAGTTGATTCTGCAACAAGTATAGTTGTTATAAAATAGAGCAATTTTTGCAGTTTTATTAACCCATAATGTTATTTCCACAGTCTTAAAAATTCTATGGATTGGGAAAAAAAAGAAAATAGCCTACTTCTTTATGATATTATTTTATACATTAATAATGTATCACTGTTATGGGATAATATATGTTTCTGGAATTGTTTACAGTTGACAAAATAGATAGGTGAGATGTTACCAGAGTACATATCTTTAGGATAGAGACAAAACAATCTTGCAAATGGGCTGCTTTTTTCCGAATGTGTCTAGAGGCTATGGATTTTTAGCTTCTTACTTTCTAAGTGGAAAAGCCATTGTATATATTGTCTGTTAAAAAATAGATACACTTTTAATTAACAAATTTGAAAAATGCATTGTAAAATAATTTATCCAATATTTACTTACCAAAAATATTTGAAAAAAATAAAACAATGTTTGTATATATTCAGCTCCAGTGTAGCACTATGAATAATTGTTTCTCCAACATGCAGTTGTGTGATTGCTAATGTTTGATATGCTAAGTATGACCTGCAGAAAGACAAAATTGTGAGCAATTCTACTTTTCAAAACATTTTATTCTAAACGAGATATGTTATTTGAATTGCTATATAATAGTGGAATTATCATTTTTGTGATTGGGCTTAAAAGGAAATACGGTAGTGAGTTACTAGATCCCACTTCTGTGCCGCTTTGTTCCCGGGCCTGAGGGTGATCAGCCCTGCTACAGCCCGGGGGGCGACACTGGCTAGTTGTGGACCGTCCGGCGTGCACTCCGGAACGGCGGGGGGGTGAAGAAGTTGTCAGGAGAGCGCAGGCCCGGCTCCCTGGTCTTCACGGAGGTTAAGGAGAAGTTGTCACAGGGTCGCCGTTTGGTGCCCTGTGGTCTCCCTGACAGTACTAAATGAAGAGACACCACTCACTTGCTTGCTGGAAGGTAAGACCTTTATTCAGGGAGAGCTGCGCAGTTTTATAGGCAGAGTTGGGCGGGGGTGAGCGTGCTGTTTTCTGATAGGGCTAAGCTGTTGCTGGGCGTGGAGGGAAGATTTGGGAGGGAGGGGGGAGGCTAGAGGAGAAGGCCAACATGTCCAAATAAGGCAATAACTGGGGCGAGAGCTCTGATTGGTGAGGAGGAACAAGGAAGTGGGAGAGAGGGAAGGGGGGAACGGGGGAGGGGGTTATGCCTCGCAGGCGAGGCTAAGGCAAGGCTTGCAGCTTGCAAATGTGGCAAGGCCTGTGGCTTGCAGATACTGCACTTCTGACCATGTAGTTTTGGAGAAGATGGACAGCCTGAAACAAAACTATTTCTGATATACAAGTATGAAACAAGTGTTGGGATGATGACTTCCCTATTGCAAGTCATATTTGTTCAGAAGACCATATGACTATACCCATGTGCATAAAAAGGAATGACGGCCCAGTGAGGTCAAGTCATAGGTCAAGAAACAATATTATATATTAGCAGGCCCATGGATGCAATAGAATAAACACTGTGCCTCATTTTAGGTCATAGGAGGGGCCAAATGCAACAGCTTATCCTTCACTTTAGGAGGGATATCACAACATGCCCCAACCAAATGGACACTTATAAATTTCGCCAATGTAGAAGGCCTCTGCATTTTTGTTAGATTTATCTCCCATCCTCTCTCATGCAATTGTTTTACCAATAAGTCAGGAGCAGTTGCTATTTCTTGCTCCCTAGGACCAGTCAACATGGTATCATCAATGTAATGGGCCAGTGTGATGTCTTGTGGGAAGGGGAGATGATCAAGGTCCCTGTGGAAAATATTATGACATAGGGCTTGAGAGTTGATATACCCTTGAGGTAAGATAGTGAAGGTGTATTGTTGGCCTTGTCAGTTGAAAGCAAACTCTTTCAATTAATAACAGCAATTGAGAAAAAAGCATTTGCCAAGTCAATAACTGCATACCAGACATCAGGAGATGTGTTGATTTGTTCAGGCAATGACAGCAGATTTGGACCAGAAGCTGCAATTGGAGTCACCACCTGGTTAAGTTTACAATAATTCATGTCATCCCCTAAGGTCCATCTGTTTTCTGTACTGGCCAAATAGGAGAGTTGAATGGGGATGTGGTGGGAATCACCATCCTTGCATCCTTAAAGTCCTTGATGGTGTCACTGATCTCTGCAATTCCTCCAGGAATCCAGCATTGCTTTTGATTAACTATTTTGCTAGGTAGGAGCAATTCTAGTGGCTTCCACTTGTCCTTTCCATTCATGAGAGCAGTGACTCCACAAGTCAGGGAACCAATGTAGAGATTCTGCCAGTTGCTAAGTATTTCTATTCCAATTAGGCATTCTGGAACTGGGGAAATAACCATAGAATGTATCTGGGGATCCACTGGGCCCATTCTGAGGTGACCCATTGTGAGATGAACCTGGCGAACTTCCACTGATGACTTGACCTCCATAAGCCCTACTTGGACTGGTGGACCTCAGTGATACTTTGGGTCTCTTGGAATTAATGTCACTTCTGAGCCAATGCCTCATAATCCCCAAAGTGTCTGGTCATTTCTTCCTCCCAATGCACAGTTATCCCATTAAAAAGCTGAAGTTCTCTTTGGGGAAGGCTGGGAGGAAGATTATCAGTATAAAACTTTGGCAGTGTAATAGGATTCTTTCCCAAAGGCACCCAACTTCCTCTCATTCAATGGGGTCTGGGTCTGTAAACAGTCTCAAGTTTGGAAATTGATTAAGGGGCCATGACTCTGTTTCTTATAATTTAAGTTGCACTTTTGTTCACTTGATCTAGAACTCTTCTGCTTATACAGATCAAGTAGGAATTTTAGTCTGTGCTTCTATTATACTTCTAGGTACTATGATCTAGTAACCTATGCCATAATTCTATGCTACTTGGAATATTTTGATTGCTGCTTTGAGCTACAACATTGAATCCAGAATCTCTGCTTAGTGGCCCCATATCAATAAATTCAGCCTTCCACCATCATCCCACACATGTTCCATTCCCATATATGTTCCCCTGATTTCTGTCTACATAAATTGGAAAACTCATGTAGTTTTTTGGAGTATAGCATTCCTCATGGGTCACACTTTGAACTTCACCTTTGGTGGCTTGTTGTGACTTTAGTCTATTTATAGGTCAGGAAGAAAAGAGGGGTGATGGGGTGGTTAAGAAGCATTAAAAGTGTCTTACAAGCCAATTACCTCAGGGCATTCTGTTGCAGTTTCATCTGGTGAGGCAGGATTAATCTCTTCTGGTGGTGGTTGAATGACTGACCCTTTGAGGCAGGCTGGAGATTGGGTGGTTGTCTCCTCAGAGCAAGGTAGAGATTAGAGTTATTCTCTCCTCAGGGCAGGAAGGAGGTTTTAGACCTTGGGGTAGACTGGAAGTTGTCTAGTCACTGACTTCTTGGGGCAGGCTTGAGGTTGTGTGGTCATCTCCTCAAGGCAGGGATGAGGTTTCCTCAGTGAAGACCATTACAGGTTTCCCTGGCAAAGTCTTAGCAGAATTCAGGGTTTCAATGTCCCCACTGCCATCATCATCAACCCATTTGTTTCCATCCCAATCCTCAGGATTCAACTCCTTGCCAATCGTGTCCTCATTTTAACAGCAGACATCCTGCAAGAATGAGATTTTAATTTCTGTTGTAACTCTGTAACATGCAAAATAAGACTCTGGGTCTGGTTTTCAGAGATCTCAAGTCTGCAGCTGCATGAAACAAGATTTTCTTTCAGATCACACGCAGAAACATTAACATCAATCATGTGGCACTTAAGTTGTAACTTTAAGACTTCAGCTCATCCCTTTTCTTTTGTAACTGTACCCAGCATATTTAGGAACAGCCAGCCAACATCATTTAGCTCCACAAAACTCTTTTAATGTTAAAAACACTCTCACCCAGAGACTTGCCTCATAAGCATGGACATAGCCATATCCAGTGGTGATATTTTGAGTATCTGTATTTCCACTTCATGTCATGGACTGTCAGTGGTCTCTTGATTTTTAAAAAAAAGATTCATTAGTCCCCTTGAATCTAATCAGAGTATAGAGCCAATTGCCAAAATCCAATAATCAATTCAGAAAACCCATTTTTAAGATTCTGTTTCTCAACAACCACCCTGCTCTTGGTTACAAGCTTTATTAGTCAGAGTTCTCTAGAAAAACAGAGCTGACAGGAGACAACAGCAATTAGTATGAGATTTTATAAATTTTTCTCATGTAACCTTGGAGATGCACAATTTCAAATTCCATAGGGCAGAATACAAGCCAGGCCCACAATGTGTTCCCCAGGAGACGCTGGCTGACTGAAGTAGAGATGGAAATTCCCTCTCTGAATTCTGAAACCACTTGTCTATTTAAGGTCTTCAACTGAATGGATGAGACATCACTCATTTCTCATGGCAATCTCCTCAGTTGATTATAGATATAATCATCCATCTATGCAATCAACTCACTGATGATTAAATCCATGAATGCCCTTGTATTACCATTAGCCTAGTGTATTCTTGACCAAATAACAGAGCACCATTACCTGGCCAAGACTACATATTAGTCTAATCATCATAGGCCAACTAAGAAAAGAATATGGATTTAATGTTTTGACTCAATTAACTAGGAATGGCTATCATGGTTTGTTTGATGTGTTGACTGAAATATGTATACAAAGATTGGATATATTAAACGAAGTTAAAAGTCTCAAAGTTTTTTGTGCACTGTAGAGGGAAGTATTAAAAGACTTAGGAAGATTGGAAAGTTAGATTGAATATATCACATAAACCCTGCTCAGTCACTCCATGAGACCTTAGAGATACAATTCACCAAATTAGTGATAGATTCCTGTAAGGAGCACCAGCATTCTTTAAAATCCATGTGGTCTTAATCAGGTGTTTACTCCAACTGCAGCTACAGTTGCAATGGTAAATCACACATTCCTTGCCACTTGTTATTGAAGTCCATCAGAAACAGATTGCATCCATCAACACATTTTCACAGGCCTACCTCAGTGTCTGTCAACTCTGATGCAACATAATCTAATCCCCAGGGAATCTGGATACCTTTACCTTCTTCAGGAAAGATCACTGCTCCATTACATGAATGATAATATACTTATTGAAACTAGTAAGCATGAAGTGGTGATGAATTTAAGCACATTAGTAAACCCACATTTATGAGGTAAAGGGTAGGAAATAAATTCATGAAAAACTCAAGGGCCTGCTAACTAAGAAAGATTCCTAGTGGTCCAGCAGTGTGGGTCATTTTGAGACCTTCCTTCCAAAGTGAAGATGAGTTTCTGCACGTGATCCCTCTTATCACTGAGAAAGAGATGCAATATCTTGTGGGCCTCTGTGGATTTTAAAGACAATAAATACCACATGCTAATTCATCCCATATTGTGTTTGACCTGAAAAGCTTCTAGATTTGAGGGGTCAATAGAAGAAGGCTCTAGAACAGTCCCAGGCCACCATGCAAGGTGGTCTGTCACTTGGGACATATGACACACAAGATATGATGCTTCTTGAAGTGACAGTGGAAGATAGGAATGGTGTTTGAGACATTGACAGGTACCTATAAGTGAATCACATATGCAGACACTTAGGAATTAGGCAAAGTTCAACTTGCCTTCCTCAGTGGATGACTTCTCTCCTTATAAGGATGAGAGTTTGGCTTCTTAGTGGGTTTTAGTAGAGTGAAAGCTTGACTATGGATCACAAAGTTACTGTAACTGTTGGGGAGTTTGATGTAATTATGAATTCCAAAAATATAATTGGATCATGCTTGTAAACTGATCTGTTAATCTGGGCATGATTAGGTTAGGATTAGGGCATTGAGCCCCACCCCTTGGTGGGTGGGGAATCGAATATAAAAGGCAAGGCAAAGGACAATTGAAGCAGTCTTTTGAGAAGCAGTTTGATGTTGGAAAGAAGGCCCCAGGAGAACAGAAGCAAGCGGTTCGCCTGATCTTCTACAGGTGAACTTGTGGAGGAAACAGGAACTAAGCCCGGAGAGAAACGCAGCCCTGGGATGAGAAGAACCCCAGAAGCCTGAACCCTGGCAAACGCCGGCAGCTGTCTTGCTCTAACATGTGGCAATGGACTGTGGTGAGAGAAGAAACTTAACGCTTTATGGTCTGGTATCTGTGGACTTCTACCCCAAATAAATGCCCTTTTAAAGACCAACCCATTTTTGGTATTTCACATTAGCACCCCTTTGGCTGACTAATACAGTTACCATGTGATCTTAGCTGCCCAACATGAACTGGATGTTGTAGACCCACCAACTCATGAAGTTGTGTGTACATAGCAGCAATCCACCATCAAACAGAAGTGACAGCCTTGCTCAGCAGTGATCTATTAAATGATCAATATTGTACGTGGGGAAGAGTACAAATTCTGAGTACAAAGACTGAGACTGACAAATATACTGGGGATGCATTTTCCTTTCATGCCTGTATGGCCCTGTAATAGCAGCAATAAATTATCTTTTGTGCCTCTAATCTTGCCCAGCTGAGTCAAAATTTCCCTTTTCAGTGACCATATCACTTAGAGTTCTGCTTAGAGTAACTGCAATTAAGAAGACATGTACCTCCAGGTGGTTTGGTTAACAGCCACCTTTAGCTTGTCTGAATGTCCCTAGCTACTTCTGACTGACCTTTGTGCTGCATAAAATGCTAGCAAGACATGTATCTCCACTTGGCTTGGATGATAACAGCTAG
>JAKSZT010041215.1:0-17114 GCA_026826555.1 Tolypeutes matacus | reverse complement strand
CACTAACCACAATGATGTGACAGTATGAAAAAAAGGGACAATTAGGGGTATATGATAAATACCTTCTTATCTTACTGTATTCAAAGAGGTTTTTGCAATAGAGTGACCGGCCATTGCTTTCTTCCATCTCTTAGTTCTAGGAAAGAGGGAATTAATTATAATCCTAGAGTTTGATGGTAACAAAATCAAGTATTAGCAAAAAAATCATTTTTTTAAATTTTCCTTTGTGAAAATACCAATAGCTTGGCTTATGAGGACTGGGCCTAGGATGCCTGGGGTGCAAACTTTAAGGAGGAGCTCAATCTCAGGGCCATGCAAGTACAAGATTGATGGTTCATTCCCCTTATTCTAGTCTCAGCCCTGTGGTCTATATTTATATTAATGTTAAATTATCATGAAATCCACAAGGAGTTATATCTTTGAAATGAGGCTAATACATTAATGTTTAGTATTAGAGCAGAAATAAATTGCTGTGGTGGTATTCATTCTTTTACCCATGAATTGAGGTAATTGTATGCCATATTGGCTGGACTTATGCTGCAAGAAGACAAATGTCAATTTTTCAGAAAATGAGTATTGGAAATCTGCTTTTCCCTTGTTTTTATTTTACTGATATCTAAGGGAACTCTTGATGATAATTTTTTTTTAAAGCAAGCTGAGTGCTTAGTTACTTAGAGTGTTGTTTGTAAGTCATATAGACTTTCCTTTGAAGCCTGAACATCTCTGATGCTTAAAGATACCTATTCATGCCATAGAGAAGAATTTTGTGCTAGCAAATGTGATTTAACATACCTATCTGTGGAGATTCAAATTTACCTTTAAAAAAACAAAAGAAGGATACCAAGACCACATCACTCAGCTGAAATCATTTAACAAAACCCTGTAAGGCTATAGAGCAGAATCTCTGGCAAAGGTTGCAAGGCAAGGAAACTGTCCAGAGTATTTCAATACAATAAATGAAATACAAGCAATTCTAAATTCCACCAGGGACTGTGCAAAACTTTTAGGTAGCCCCCCAAATTTTTGGCGTTATTTTAAAATAAAAGTGAATATAATACGGTCTGCATAATATTTGTCTTTATGTTAGCACAGTTATAAAGTATATTACAAGTAGTAGCATTTTAATGAGGGAATGGGACCACAATGGCCAAAGTTCCCAGAGTTCTTGAAAGTCATATGCAGATCTGATTATTGTCACTGGAAGAGAGTCATATTCTAATAAAAGGCATCCTACAACCTTGTACTTAGGTCATATACCTGTATACTTAGCTAAGTGCCACCAGAGTTTGAAATTGAGTAACTGTTTAAGAATTGGTAAAGTGGTGTTGATACCAGGTGGCCAATAAAATCCAATAAATGTCTATTTCACACGTGTGGTTAAGCATTAGGAAGTCTGATGATGGGTTTGCCTATACCTCAAATAAGTATAAGGAACCACTGGATAGAAACTGCTAAATCTCACCATCAGGTATTTGCTTTGGTTAAAGGACATTGCAGATGACATAATCTGCTATAGATGCTCAAAGATACTGAAACACAGATTTCCATCATTGAATTTGTCATTCCATATTTGTACCAGAATTTAGTTGTAATGATTTTCTAATAATATGATATTTCCAAGGCTGCTAAACAACTTGTTCTCTGTATAAGATCAGACTTTATGAGAAAACTAACAATGGATTGAATATAGTGCTTATTAAAGGCACTGCTCACATATGTTTAAATTATTACTACTACAGATTTTAATATTTGATTAACTACAGAACAGGAACCATGAAAACTCTTGAGGTTAGTGTTATTGAAGGCAGGAGGGCATTTGGACCTCTGCGATATTAATATATTGCAAAACAATATTTTTTATTGTGATAAAACCAATAAAAGTATTTCCTTGTTATGGGTTGAATTTCATTTCCCTAAAATATTTGCTCAAGTCCTAACTCTGGTATTATGAATATTATCTTATTTGGAAATAGAGTTTTTGAAGTTTAGGGTGGACACTAATCCAGGATGACTGGGGTGCTTATAAGAATAGGAGATTGGGTGCAGATAGAGAGGGAAGAAGGTTATATAAAGATGCTGCAGGTGGAGTGATACATCTACAAACCATTGGACACCAAGGATTGATACTGCCAAAAGCCAAGAGAGAGCCATGGAGGAGATTGTTCCCTACAGACTTCAGAAGGAGCAAGGTCCTGCCAACAACTTCAGTTGGGACTTCTAGCCTCCAGAACCTGAGAAAATAAATTTCTGTTGTTTTAAACTGACAGTTAATTTTACCTGTCAACTTGGCTAGGTTTTGGTGTCCAGTTGTTTGGTCAAACACTGGCCTAGATGTTGCTGTGGAGGAGGTATTTTGTACTGGGATTAGCATCTGCAATCATTTTATGTAAACGAGATTGCCTTCAGATATGTGGGTGGGCCTCATCCAATCAGTTGGAGAACTTAAAAGCAGAAAACTAAGAGTTCCAGGGAGAAGAAGAAAGTCTGCCTCCAACTACATGTTTAATTCTCTCTGAATTTCCAGAATCAAGACTTCAACATCACACTTACCAGAGTACTCCCCCTAACTGCATGAGTCATTTTCTTGAAATAAACATGCACACATATATCCTGTTGGTTCTTTTTCTCTGAAGAACACTGACTAATATATAAGCCACACACAGTTTGAAGTATTTTGCTATGGTAGCCCTAGGAAGCCAGTACAGACTATAAAGCAGTGTTTCTAATATTGTGATCCATGGATCTCCTACATCAGAATTACCTGGGGTGCTATTTTTTTTTTTCTTTTTTTTTTTTTTGACTCTCCCTCAGTTCCCCCGAAGCACAATGTCTGGAGGCAGGAGCCCAATATCTGCATTTTTACAAAGGACTCCAGGGGATACTGGCACACATTGAAGTTTGAGAACTTCTCTGGAGTTAAGTGGCAGTATTTGTCTTTTCCTTCCTAATTTAATTGCAGGTTTCAGATTTATGGAGTTGGAATAGTGATAATCCTTCCACACATCCTGTTATCAGTGCTCCATGGGCACTTCTATCTAGCTATCTTCCTCTCATTTCTGTTACCTAAAATATGCTGAATACCCTTGAACTCACCACCCATACTGAGAACTAAAACATTGACAGTAACTTAACATCTACTTACATGTTCTCCACTATCTCATCCCCCTGTCCATTGGTGAGTATTGGCAATTATTTTCTGAATTTGTACATATCATTTTCTAGCTTAAAAAGACATGGCAGTTTACATATATGTGTATTTATAGTTTTAATTGTTTTGAACTTCAAGTAAAGGGGTATCAGGCACTTAGAATTACCAATATAAGCACTTAGAATTATCAGAGTTCTTAATTGTTCTAATCAAATAAATGTAACATGGTAACTTGTGCTCTGGATTTGCATTTCCCTAATTATTAAGAGGTTGAGTATATCTTCATGTATTTAATGGGCACTTGTTTATGACTTTTTCCTGTATTATTGTTAGATTTCACTTTTCTTTATTGATTTTATAGGTTTATCTTCCTTTTAATGTATCCTATTGTTTTGTTAGTTGTATTATCGCAAATATCTTCTACCCATTTTTACCTTACCTTTTCACTTATTCTAAGGTGCTTTTTGAAGAATAGAATTTCTTAAATAGAGTTAGAACTTTTTCTGTCTTGTTTGAGAAAACTTTTATGCCAAGATCAGAAAGATATTAATCTATATTGTTTGCTAAAATCTTTGCTTTTGATATTCAAGTTCTTAATCTATCTGGATTTATTTGTGTGTAAAGTGTGAAGTAAAGATATATATACATATATATGTATATATATATACATACATACATATAGATGATCACTTTTCTTCAGTTCCATTAATAGAATTGTTTTCTTCTTTTCAGACCGCTCCTCCATATCACTCTTGTCATATGTCAAGTTCTACACATGCATGTGTCTGTGTAAACTCTAAACTCTTTATTATATTTGCTTTGCTAGCTTGTGTATCCCTAATAAAACACTACACTATCAAATTTGTTATAACTTCATAATAAGTACTGATGTCTAGAAGAGCAAGTCCCCAATCCTTATTCTCTTTTTACAAAAGTCCCTTTGCTATTCTTAGCCCGTTAATATTCTATATAAAGTTTAAAATCAACCTGTCATGTTTCATGAAAAACCCTGTTGGTATCAAGTGACTTAAAAAAAAAATCTGTCCTGTGTACTCAATAGAGTTACAGAAAAAACGAAAAATATTATTCTGGCCTCTAAATTTACACTATTGGAACCACTTAATATTTTTATACTTTTCATTAAAAATATATCCTTACATAGTATTTATTTTGGGATTTAAAAAATTATGTTTGCTTAGAATATTAAAGGGAAGATTGAAGTTTATAGTATGTATTTTTTCCTATTCATGTGGCTTGCATGAGGTAAGAATTTAGAATTCTATTATTTCAGCTTCATTATTATAACCAAAATGGATTAATTTGATGAAAGTGAATTCATTCCTTTTTATTTTATTGATACCTAGTAACAATTACACTTTAGGCTACAATGTAGATTCTTATTATTCATTGAAAATAAATGGGTTCTTCTCACATAGATCTTAAAATTTGTTATTTGGGTAAATCCAAATTGGTTTAACATTCACAGTCATCTCAGTGGTAACAGAATGGTACCCATCATCCCATTATATTTTTAAACATAATACATAATTTGGGTGAGCACACACAATATAGTAAATGATATGGCTCCTCTCTCTCTTTACCTAATATATTCATTGGTAGTAAGTTAGGTACCCTGCAAAACTGCTGAAACAATTTACAGAATAGAAATCTAGAGATTAAAGGGACTTTGTGTAGTTTCTTAAAGTGTATTATTTAGCCACGATAAGTAGCTTAGATAGAGGCAGGCTTTAGCTTAGTGCATATGTTTGGTATTTCCTTGAGTTTGTGTTATCAGAGAGGTTTTTTTTATTTTTTCAGTTCAAATTTGCTTAAGGACATAAAATACAAGGACATTTAGTATTCTGGTACAGTGCACTCTGTTCTGTTAATCCTTTTTCTGCTGAGAAGCTGGAATGTGAAAAGGTTATAAAACAAGGAAACAAACTCAAACGGTTATTTCTTGTTTTAGTCTAATCCTATTATAATACAGCACCAATAAGCATGGAGGTTAAGGTAATAAGAGTGTGAACCACACTATTTGTGTTGCAACTCACTAAGATATCAATTCTAATTTATATTAAGTGAAAAAGGTGTTTACAAAGCAGAAAAAAAAGATAGAATAAAAAATAAAGCAACTTCTATTCTTCTGTTCCGGCCATATTCTGCCAGGGAGATTTGTGTGGGTTTAAGCTTTTACCTTGGACTGATATCAGTTAGGAGAAATTGGATTCTAGGACTTGGAATCTCCTCATTGAAAAATCAGTAAACAGAAGGGAAGGAGAAAAGCAAACTTGGTTAATTGAGAAAAATAAAATCTTCCCTGTAAATGAGGTTATACCACAAGTGAACAACAACTGAAATGAAGGTGTGAGTCAACAGCATACAGGATTTACTGCAGGACAAATTATGTCTCCAATCTCGATGAAATCAATTTCATGCACAATTTATTAGTGCTGTCATGGATAGTCTGTCCTAAGACAGAATCTAGGTGAATTAAGTTATTTATCTAAAGCAGTTATCAAGTGGTCTTTTAGAACAATGTTTCTTGAACTTTCTTGTTCCTCCGAGTACTTGTTAAAAATACACATTACTTGGCCCTCAGAATTCACAGTGTAGGAATTTAGAAATCTGTGTCCTTAATAAACTAGTTTGGAAAACACTGCTTTAGAGGAAGGCAATACAGGAACCAGGACAGCATTGGTGAAATATGTCTGTGTGTGTGTGTACTTGTATGTACATGTATGTGTACATGCATTGCAGAAAGTAACATTTTAATTTTTAACACTTTATCTCCCTTAAAATGCCCCAAAACTGGATAGATTGATCTAGTTAACATTCAATTGCCTTTAGCTGTTTTTTCTAAGAATTGTAGCAATCACTCTGGCTTTTAAAAAAAATTTTATTTTTAGGAGGTACCGGGCATTGAACCCAGGACTTCAAACACGGGAAGCAGGCACTCAATCACTGACCTACATTCTCTCCCCTCTGCGTTTTTGTTTTCATTTATTTATTTATCTATGTCTCAAAGCATTTCTATTGGGGGCTTCTCATCAGCTAAACAAAGTGTATTTGAGCTTCTATGAACTAGGCAGATTCTAAAATTGTGTCTTCTTATAGTAAATGGAAAAGAATCACTTAAAATATTCTTTTTACCTATCTCTATTAAACTAGCCAATATGAAGGGAATTTTGCATGACTGATTTTTTCTGTTAACGACAGAAAACTGAACTAACAACAGCAACAACAACAAAAAAATCCCTGACATGATGCATTCAATAATTCCAGAATGGGTTCTCATTGATAAAATGTTATAAAGAGGATTTTGATTTAATTATATGTATAACCATTATGCAAACACATTTTCCCTTGATATAGTATTTTGCATTGGTAGGTTGTCTGAGAATTTTTACTATCTGGAAGGAGGAATAGGCATTTCAGTAAGATATCCATTTTTCCAGTAGAAAGATAGGTTCAAAGAGATTCAGCAGCTTGCTTGGTTGCACACATCAGTCAATGGAAAAGTCAGAAATAAGTAAAGTATTCCTCAGACTGCCTGGTCTTTTGTGGAAATGTGTTTGTTGCAGTTGTTCTTTCAGAGACAACTTAGCCCTAGAGAAATCCATATTTCTTGCTTTGTTGTCCACAGCCACCTTTCTCTTTCAGCATTGTAAGTTGTCAAAATTGCTTTTTAGGATGATTAGTCAAAATAAATGCTTTTTCCTCTACATTTGAATCTTTACCGAGCATTTCCACAGGAGCCAACACGAGGGGCAGATGCTCCATAGCACAAGCCTCATCTTTTCTTCCTCCTGTGACCACCTGCTTCCTGCCTCAGCACTTGGATCCCCCTCACAGCCCAGCTGCTACCTCTGTTCTAGGCCCTATGGCTCCCCTCACTCACGGCACAAGTGCTGCGTGAGCAGTGACCCTTGTGGCTTCCCTGTCATCGTCCAGCTGCCTTCAGCTTGAGCATTGACTTTAACAGATTCCCCTCACATTTCTGCTGTCAGCCTGATGACGCTAGACTTCACAACCTTCCTCATCCATTGCATTTGCCTCCTGCCTCTGTGAAGAGCTTAAGAGATTCTCTAACATGTCCCATCTTCCCATTGGAGCGTCACAGTTCAACCGCATCGTGAGGTAGGGCTGCCCACATCCTTGGACCATACCCATTGTCCTCTCCGAGGAGAAATGCAATTCCCCCACATAGAGGAAGAAATGAAGTCTAGGATTCCTCTCCTAGAGACAGTTGATGATGCTGTTCATTTACACTTAACATTCATTTGAATTTTGTGGACATAAGCCATATACAAAGGTTATCTCACAAAAGGCTTAGAAGACAAGCATAATAAGAGATAGGTAGGATAAATGTACTAGAAAAAACAGACAAACAAACAACACCATAATAAGAATCAAATTATTCCATGGTAGTGGATCTCTAATTTCTGCCTAACTTTAATAGACATTTCCAGACTTGGGGAGTCTCTTTCCTGATCCAGGTCTCAAGCTTCTCACTAATAAAAGGTAAATTTTAAAATTTTGTCTGCCTAAGGGCTTTGACATTGGCCAAGTAAAGGTTTAATTTAAATTCATTTCATTCTAAAAGTAAAAAAAAATATTTAACTTTTAACAAAATGGAAAATATTTACTTCTGGTAAAAAGATAGCATTTTATATTCTAGTAGTAATATGAGAACAAAATATTTTGAAAAAATATATATAAGAAGAAGAAAATTTCCTCTAATAAGATTGCAGGCATTTTTTTCTCATAGACAAGTGAATATAATTCATACAGAATGTTTTTAAGGGTAATTTATATTGCCATATTTGTGAAACCTGGCTACACAGATGAAATATACTACACAATCCCAAATAATATTTAAATTTTAAACTTTGGATATTAAATTTTGGGGATATTTTACAACATGAGTGGGATATTATTCTTTAGGAATTATAATTTGGCTGGTAATATTTAACAATATATACCATGTACTGCAAAGAGATTAACTAGTAGAGAAATATTTGCTTTTTAAAATGTGAGAAATTTCTTATAGGAAAATAAATTTGTTTTTCAAGTAAAGGGACCATTTCTCCTTTAAATAGAGAGTCTGGACAATAGTCAGCTAAATAACACATTTAATTTTACTAAGGTTCTGAATCCTACTGTAGAATCCTCCTGAGCTAAATTAGATTAGACCATGTGGTAAGCTCATTAGGCAAAACTAAATGGTCTCTTTCCTTAAACACTTCAATTAAAAGGAAAGGTCATCTGAAGCAAATAAGTCAATGGAAAAGAACCAGAATATGTGCCCCAATCTCTTGAATTGAACTGATTTAAGCCATCTGCCACAGAACTTTCTAGAATAGGGTGTGATGCAGCTCCCAATGAAGCTATCCCTGGACCCATCTAATATGGCTAAACAGAGATAAGGAGGAAAATCAATGGCTGCTCTAGAATGAAGGCAGAACATTCCCCAAAAGAATGAAGAAATGTTTCCACCATATAGGTTTATTTATATACTTTGGTCCCTAGAATTCAGAGTCCTAGTGATGCTTAAGATCTTGGATAATACACATGCTTGGAAAAGATGTAGAGTTTGGGGAAAGTGAGGAAGTGGTGAGAAAACTTGAACCTAAATAAGCTTGGGTTTCTACTGACATCCCCTTTTTTCCAAGAGAGAAATTGACACACAATCACTAGATTAAATTGACTTCATCTCAATTTATTCAATAGATGAGCAAAAAAGTTTACATACCAATGTATGGGCTTACCCTCATGAACTCTCCATCCAAAAAAGAAAAAGATGATGTGGAAATATTTTCACCCTCAGCATTAGGAAACTATTATTATTATTAATTGTTTAATTATCTTCCCTACTAATATTGGGTGAATTAGACATTTTATGTGAAAAAGATATTTCAAATTATGCAGTGATAGAAGAAGAAAGAAGTGGGAATAGGACTCAAGAAAAAAAGGGACATTTCGAAACTATACCAGGATATAAGGACCCTCAATCATTGGTAAAAGTCCTAGAAGTAGCAGCAATACCAGGTTTCCATTTACCAACCTCCTAGATCTTTTAATTGCCTTTTAAACAACTTTAGACATTTATCTTGTTTTGACCAATGTAGGGAGAGGTCTGGGAAATGACTTTGCCTGGCATGTAAGATCCTATTAGCTTATTTACTGTTAAAACTGAAATGGTGAACCATGTATTTGTCATAGTTTCTGACTCTCCTACAGTGAAGATGTTTTATTTATATGTGAACAGTTCTTGACATTATCTATTGCATGATTGGGAACTCTGCCTTCTAATATACTTCACTGATTAATTTTGGAGTGGACTAAGATAAATCCCATTAATTGCTGAGTTTGTTTCCTAGCACTGGGAATTGAATCATGTAACAAACAAAAGGCAACTTCAGATCCCGAATCCTGATCCTGTGGGTATGAACCCATTTGTGAAGAGGACATTTGAAGATGTTATTAGCTAAGGTGTGCCCAAACTGAATGAGGGTGGGCCTTAATCCAAATGGCTGACCTCCTCATAAGCAAAGGAAATTGGACACAAAAAGAGAAGCCATGGGGAGCAGCAAGAATTCCAATGGAACCGAGAAGAGGAAGGAGGAGACACTGTTTTGTGCGTTGCATATGACAGGAAAACGAGGAACCCCAAAGATTGCTGGTAACCAAAAGATACCAACCCCAGCAAGAAACAAGCCTTCTACCTTCTGAATCCAAGAGTCAATAAATTACATTTGTTAAAGCCAACCCAATGTATGGATTTGTTTCAGCAGCTAGTAAACTAAAACAATTGTTTTTGGAACACTGAAGTAATCCTCTAGAGAAATACCTGGATCATTTTTATTTTCATAAACAAACAACCCCAAGAATTTATTTTCTTCTCTATTATTTTCTTCCCATTTGGTCTCTTGATTTCAGTTCTCTTTTTATTCTATTGTTTGGTTTTGTTTGTATGTTTTTATAAGAGAAGTTGTAGGTTAACAGAAAAATCATGCAAGATATACAGTTCCCATATAATCCCTCCCCCAACAGTTTTCTCTATTACTAACACTTTGTATTAGTGTGGTACCTTTGTTACAGTAGATGAAAGAATATTATTATAATTATACTACTAATAACAGTCCATAGTATATATTAGGGTTCACTGATAGTGTTGCGCAATCCTATGGTTTTCTTAATTTTTATTCTAGCAACATTTATACAGACTAAAATTTCCTTTTCCACATTCAAAAACAAATAATTCAGTTGTGTTAATTACATTCACAATATTGTGCTACCATAATCACTAACCATTACCAAAGTTTCTATTAATGTGCTGTATTACATTAATTGGTTTTCTTATGTTAAACTACCGTTGCATACCTGGGATAAATTCCACTTGATCTGAGTGTATAATTCTTTTAATGTGCTGTTGGCTTCAGTTCATTAATATTTTGTTGAGAATTTTTACATCTATATTTAATAAGGAAATTGGTCTGTAATTTAATTTTTTTCTGGCTTTGTTATTAGGGTGATGTTGGTCTCTTAGAATGAGTTAGGGAGTGTTCCCTCCCCTTCAATGTTTTTTTGCAAGGTTAGGAGCAGGATTGGTGTTAATTCTCTTTGCAATGTTTGGTAAAATTCTCCAATGAAGCCATGTGGTCCTGGGCTTTACTTTGGAGGGATATTTTTGATCACTGATTCAATCTTGTTAGGTGTATTTGATCTGTTGAGAGCTTCTATTTCTTTTTGAGTCAGTATAGATAGTTCGTGTGTTTCTAGGAATTTGTTCATTTCATTTAGGTTATTTTTGTTGGAGTACAGGTGTTCATATTATTATCTTATAATTTTTTAATATGTATGGGGTCGATAATAATACCCTCTTTCATATCTGATTTTAGTTACTTGTGTCCTCTCCTTTTTGAAAGTCTAGCCAACTGTGTTTCGATTTTATTGATCTTTTCAATGAACAAACATTTTGTTTTGCTGATTTTCTCTATTGTTTTTTATTCTCTGTTTCATTTATCTCCACTTTAATTGTTGTTTTCAATTCTAATCTACTTTCTGCTTGCATTTGGATTTAATTTGCTCATCTTTTTCTAGATCCCCGAGTTTTGAGGTTAGGTCTCTGATTCGAAGACTTTCTTCCTTTTTAATGTAAGCATTTAGAGCTATAAATTTCCCTCTTAGCACTGCCTTTGCTTCATCCCATAAGTTTTGGTATATTGACATAATTTTCATTCATGTCAAGATATTTACTAATTTCCTTTGTGATTTCTTCTTTGATACAGTGTTTATTTAAGAGTATGTTCTTGAATTCCTACATATTTGTGAATTTTCCAGTTTACCCTCTGTTATTGATTTCTACCTCCATTCCATTGTGTTTAGAGAAGTTACATTGTATGATTTCAAAAATTTTGAATTTATTGAGACTTGTTTTGTGACCTAACATATGGTGTATCTTGGAGACTGATCCATGTGCACTAAAGAGTAATGTGTAGTTTACTGCTTTTTGCTGTTCTCTAATGTCTGTTAAGAATATTTGTTTTATAGTATCATTCTATTTCATTATCAATCTTCTGTCTAGATGTTCTGTTCATTATTGAACGTGGTGTATTTAAGGTTCCTACTATTAATGTAGAACCATGTATTTCTCCCTGCAAATCTGTCAATATTTGCTTCATGTTTTGGGTATCTTTCTTTAGGTGCATATACATTTATAACTGTTATGTCTTCTTTTTGAATTGAAACCTTTATTAATATATAGTGACCTTCTTTGTCCCTTATAACAGTTTTTGACTTAAAGTATACTTTATCTGATATTGGTATAGCTATTCCAGTTCTCTTTGGGTTGCTATTTGCATGGCACATTTTTTTTCTGTCTTGTCACTTTTAAACTACTTGTGTTTTTGAATTTAAGGTGAATCTCTAATAAAGAATACATAGTAGGTTCATGCTTTTTTTACCCAAGTAGTCAATCTTTGCGTTTTGACTGAAGAGTTTAATCCATTTACATTCAAAGTCACTGATAATACAGGACTTTCTTCTGCCATTTTACTATTTGGTCTTTGTAAGTCTTATACTTTCTTTGGCCATCAATTCTTCCATTAATGCCCATTTTCATATTGATTTTATTTTTTGTATTGTAAAATTTTGAGTCCCTTCTCATATTTTTATATTATGTTATTCATATTTTTTTTGTGGTAACCATGGTGCTTAAATTTACCATCCTAAATCCAGAACAATTGCATTTGATTTGATATCAACGTACTTCAAAAGGATACAATACACTCTTTCTATATCTGTCTCTGCACCTTTTTGTTGTACTTGTTAAAAATTATACTTTTCATCAAATATCCCAAACCATATATTTGTCATTATACTTTTTTATACTTGCATTTTATCATCTGTAAGAAGAAAAAAGTGGAGCTACACATTAAAAAAAAAAATACAATAGAATATACTGGCATTTTAAATTACCCATATGGTTACATTTACCATAAATCTTTATTTCTTTATGCCACTTTGATCCACAGTCTAGTGTCCTTTCTTTTCAGTCTGAAGCACTCACCTATATTTAATTGTATGGCATGTCTTGTGGTGAAAAATATCCTCAGCTTTTGTATTTCTGGCACTGTCTTCTTCTCCCCCTCTTTTTTGGATGACAGTCTCACTGAGTAGAAAATTCATGGCAATTGTTTTCTTTCAACACTTTAAATATTTCATTCCACAGCCTTCTTTCCTACAAGAATTCTGATGAGAAATTGGCACTTAATCTTATTGAGACCCTCTTGTACAGAGCATGTTGCTTTTCTCTTGTAGCTTTCAGAACTCTCCTTGTCCTTGGAATTTAACAGTTTGATTCAATACAACAGTTTCTGGTTGTAGTTCTCCTCCAGTTTATCTTGATGGGAGTTTGTTGGTATTATTGAAAATGTATAATCATGTCTTTCGTTACATTTGAGATGTTTTCTGCCATTATTTCTTTGAATAGTAATCTCTTCTCCTTCAAGGATACCCATAATGCATATATTGGTATGCTTGATGATGTCCCAGAGGTCTTTTGGTCTCTGTTCAGTTTTTTCATTATTTTTTCTTTCTGCTTCTCAGCCTGAACCATTTCAATTGTCTTTTCTCAAAATCACTGATTCTTTACTCTGCCAGCTCCAATCTGCTGTTGAAACCCTCTAGGGAATTTTTAGTTCTGTTATTGTGATCTTCAACTGCAACATTTCTGTTTGGTCCCTTTTTAAAATTTCTGTCTCTTTATTCAGATTATCATATTGTTCATTCATTTTCCCCCTAATATTCTTTAATTCTTTATTTGTGTTTTCATGTCTGTGAGCATATTAAGGATTGGTTTTTTAAAGTCCTTGTCAATTATGTCCAAAGTTTGGCCTTTTTCATTGGTGCCTTCTAGATTTTTATGTTGTTTCTTTGTATGGACTGTCATTGCTTGTTTGTTTGTTTGCTTGCTTTATAATCTTTCATTGTACACCATACATTTTAATGTTTTACAGTGTTGAATCTGGTATTTACTCCCTGAGCTGTCTGTTCCAAAGTTTGTATCCTCTTATTGATATGAGAAAGATCTATTTGCATATCTAGAGGTTCAGCCTGAAGCAAATGTGAAATGCAGGGCTTCTCCATATTTTCTGAGCTTGTGTCATGTCCCAGGCTTGAGCTTGATCATGGCCTTGGAAGTTCCTCCATTTACAGGACTTCAAATGCTTCTTCAACTCCCTGCGAATTAGTCTTTCTCCCCATCCTGGGTGCTCTATTGTTTGAATTAAAGCAGGCAATACTTTGCCCAGGCTGCTTTAACTTAATTTAGCTATCCTCAAACTTCTCTGCCTGCAGGTCAGTTTCTTGAGGGTGAGCCCAAAATAATTTCCCTGGTTCAGTTATTCAGGCTACCACCAAATGGATTGGCATTAACATACAGGCACTCTAATATGCACCTATGGATTACTCTGCTCTTTCTAGAACAAGGCCAAGGACCTGAAATGGGATCATAGGCTGTATCCACACTGTGCTAGAGATGGGGTGAGGGAGGGGCCAGGCAGAGTACCATGAGCTTCTCCTACCATTTTTAAAGCTGCATTTTCTTGATTTGGTACTTGCCCAGTTATTCCAACGCTTCAATTGTTTTCTGGAGTTTTGAGAAAGATTGCTTTGCTAGTTTTTGTTATTTATTAAAAAATTCTATGAAGGAATAACACCCTGGAGCATCTTATACCACCATCTTGGTCTACCACATTTGCTGGCATTTTTAAGTATTTATTTTTGTGGTTAAACATAGAAAAACACTCTTTCTTCCTCTCTCTCTCTCTCTCTCTCTCTCTTTCTCTCTCTCTCTCTCTGTCTCACACACACACACACACACACACACATAATTGCAGTCATTCTGGGCTTTTAACTTGCCTCCCTGCTTTTCCATTTTTTTCATTTAAATTATAATGAGCTTTAAGTTAAATTTTATCCTAAGTATATCTCCATTTGATTCCATCTTTATTCTTAGTTATTGTATTCTCTTAACAATTCTCTTATCTTTTATTCTAAACTTGTGGTTATCATAAATAAAGTTACAATAAACATTTATTAAATATTATGTTCAAAGCACTGTAAAAATTATTTACGATACTGTATTTCATTTATTGAGCACCTACTTTATCTAGATCCTGTTTTATATCCAAAATTCTTTAAATAATATAACTGACAAAAAATAAGATGTAAATAACACCTGAGAAATTCAGGGTCATGGGAAAGTAAGCATAAAAAATAAACTGAAGCAAGAATTATAAAACACATGCTGTGAAGTTTCATATATTCATTAGAGAAGTACATACAATTAGATCAAACTAGATTTTAGATTCTCACAACCAAATCTTGGGAGAGGTGCTGCTTAGCACTGAGGTAAAATTATTACACAATTGCAATGTTTACAAAATGAAAAGAATCCAATTCCCTGGAAATATATTTTTCTTTGTATGGAGTTCTAAGGCAATGAAGATATTTGGTCATATAATTTTACTATGATTTTCAAAGTTAAAGAATATGATCATAAATACAACTATAGATACATTTAACCAAATGTCTTTCTTAGATCCAGCATTGGGTATTGTCACATGATTTTCCAATACAACATATGCATATGGTTTCTATTTTTTTTCTTAATTCCTATTTCTTTTATTAGTAGTAAAACTGACTATTTTTCTCAAAGTGTTTACTTCTAAAATTTTTTATGCTAATTTGTGAAAATTGTCCAATGCTTATGATCTGTATGTTTTTTGATGAGGGGTCTTATGTGGCAAAGTTTGGACCCCTGGTGCTCTGGCATAGTCTATATAGGCAGAGATCTCATAATATGTAAAGATCCAGCTCACTAGATTGGGTTTCAACAAAACTGAGTCATTTATAATGAAATTCAATATTCTTAATTGTGTCAAGAAATAGTTCTCTTTTTGTTCATTTAAATTTAAGAAAAATAACCTCTTGAGTTCTGATGGTCTCTTGCTTTTAATATATCATTTAAAGTTGAGGAGTAAAAGAGTATATAACAGTGTGACAATGCAGTTTGTAATGTTGTTTTATGGGTCTGACAGGTCTATTAAAAAGTTTAGAATCCAGTTATACCTTACATTTGGACTATAATCAAATTTTTTGTTAATTATATTTCCAACCATAGTTATATAAGATTTTACTAACCCTAAGACAATCCATTTTTCTGTAGTCCACTACTAAAAGAGCTATTATTTAATTTTCTTCATGCTTTTTCACTTTCTAAACCTGTAAGAATGAATATTAAATCTGTGACTTAAGGACTCATTCTGTTAAAACACTATTCTATTCATATCACTTGTTTTTCTGTGTTATTGTGTTCAAAAGGACTCCAACCATCTGTAAAAAGTAAAGGGGTGATTTTTAAAAATATAGGTATTTATGTTGTGTGTGTTATGCAAACATTTACATTTAAAACAAAACAGTGTATTTCCAAGCACTGCTTTTAATCAGACAGTTTTCTTAGCATGTGGTCTGTGTAACCTAGAGCCTTCTCTTAGGATGCATTTTTGAATGTTTTGAAGAAATGCTGGATGAAATGCTCCGGGAAAGGCAACCTACTAGTATTCCATCACATCCAGGGCATCTGCTCCAGCCACATGCTATGTGCTCCTGACTGCTGGTGTCAGGAGAAAATCATGACTGCCACGTGCTGTAAATGTTTTCTCTGGAAACACATGTTTATAAAAATTCTGCAGGAGCTGAACAAAAGAGATTAGTGATCTAGAAAAACCAACTCATACTTCTAAATCCAGTCTAGGCCTTTTGAAAACTTTTATCTGAGTGATTGCTCCAGAGGTTGACGAATATGGAGAATGTCTATAAGCAAAACAACAAAGAAAAGAATTTGAGTTCTTTTGTCTGAAGAAGAGGTTGAAAGGTTAAAGACTGGCTTACTAATGGAATTTAAGTTATATAGAAGTTTTGTAATTGAGTCAAAATGAATTAACCTTTTTCAAAGACAATTTTGATTTCTGTTCCAGTGTATTTAAATAAGAGAAAATGGAGGCGGAGTGGCTGGGGGAGCAGTGACAGAATGTCTGTGATCCAGGCAACTTTCCCTGAGATTTTCTTTATCTCAGCTTGTGATAGTGCACTCAGGCCTTCTCAATCTATCTATCCAGAATGAAACATTGCCCTGCCAAAACTGTCCCATGTACACTACTGCAAGGAGAAGATATTCAGAGATCAGTACCACTGGGTTAGAATGTTAGAATGAGAAAAAAAATCAGCCTGTCAAATACTACTGAGCAAGATTTTAATTTGGTATAAAGCAGACATCTCTGATAGTGGCAGTTGTTAAACTCAAGAGAGCTATTGGGGAAGGGAGCTATGCATCCATCTCCTTGCATCAGGGTAGCTAGCTTCATCAATTTAGAGGTATTTGTCTTGAAATACAAGA
>JAKSZT010041213.1:108563-124208 GCA_026826555.1 Tolypeutes matacus | reverse complement strand
GTTCATTTCCAAAGATTTACAAACAATCTTTAACCAGTTCTGTACAAACTAACCCTTAGCTTCCATTCTCTATCCTCACTCTATTTTCTGGTGACCTACTGTATTCTACAACAATATCATGTACACATACGAGGATATTCACCTACGTAATCACGTTAAGTGCAGTTACCAAGCTCAAGAAATTCAACCTTAATACAAAGCTTACAGTCTCTAGTCCAGTTTTTTACATGTCCAATAATGTCCTTTTGAGCCTTCTGTGCTCTCTTGTTAGATCTTGTCCAGGTTAATGCGTTGCCTTTGATGCCATTGTCTCTTTAGTTGCTCTTCCTTTCTTCTTTTTATTGTGGGAACATTCATACAACAAACTTTCCATCTCACCCACTCGCAAGCATGCCATTCAGTGGGATTAGCCACACCTAAGAGGTTGCAGTGCCCTCACCACCTGCCCTTCATAAACTTTCCCATACCATACCTTTTCCCCTTGTAAGTTCTCTCTTTCCTTTAGTAACGTGAAATGGGCTTAAGAGTCCCAGCCAGCGAGGCTGCGTAGGCCAGTAGCACGGCCAAATGACCCCATTTTCCCAGTTGGCATGGCTGAAGGCACAGGCAACAGCAGATGATGATGACCTCTCTTCTGGGTCAGGCCGTTCCCTCTGCTTGGAAGGCTTCCAAACCCACCTGGCTTTCTGGGAGTTATATTCCTAGTAGCCGCAGGTCACCTCTTCTGGGAAGCCTTCCTAGGTATCCTCCCTCGGGCTTTCCAACTCATCTGGCTCTGCCCCGCTGCAGGGCGGCTGCCCTTCAACTTGTCATGGGAATGCTATTAGCATTTCCGCTGGAGTTTTCACGGTCCCTTCAGCAAACAATATCCTCTTCAACATCCCAGCACTGCGAGGTGATGCCCCAGACGGTCACCGTGTGGGCGTGAGCACAATGCAGCTGACACTGTGGGGCTGGGAGCCCCTCTGCCGCTTCGTGGGTTATAACCGCTGGTAGGTGGTCCACAGCTGTTCACAGCTCTCCAGCACCGCTGTGCACCCCTGCATAGGGATGGCAGTCTTCAGAGTGACAAGACACTACTGGGTTAAGCCCTTTCCTTGCAACAGGGCATGGTTCTAAAGCCCAAGGGGCATCTGTTTAGGATGTTGCCTTTGCCAGAAGCCTCACCCCAAGCCAATCTTGGTGCTGGCCACATCCAATTCACAGGGGAAGTCAGGGTACGTCCCCCCTTCCTGACTTCTTAAAAGCAGCTTGCCAGGGAAGCGGCTGTGGCTCAATCGATAGGGCTCCCGTTTACCATATGGGAGGGCCCGGGTTCAGGTCCCGGGGCCTCCTGGTGAAGGCGAGCCCGCCCGCGTGGCGCGGTGAGCTGACGCAGCAGGACGACCCAGCAAGGGGAGACAAGCAGACACAGACAAACGCACAGCAAATGGACACAGCAAGCACAAGCAGCAAGGGGGGATAAATAAATAAATAAATAGAATCTTAAAAAAAAAAAAAGCAGCTTGCTGGGGGGGTTCCTCTTATTCCCATGCACAATTTCCCTGATTAACACATACAACGAAGTAATAGCCATCTCTCTAAACCCTTTACACAGCGTGGGGCTCTGTAAATAGCCCCGTGACAGCACTGGAAAGGGCCACATGCAGACAGAGCTGGCTGCTGCAGGAGTAAAAAACTCCACGTATTCTCCATCCACTTCAGGAGCATAACCAGAGCCTTTATTGTTTTTGGGGTCAGCGACCGACCTAGAAGTTTAGCTTTTAATTTTCATACACTTTCTAAAACTTACCAAATGAATTTACATTGTATTTTACTTCTGCACTTTTGCCGTGATTAATTAACAGGTGTTTTAACAATACAGGTTAAACCATGCTTTTACAAACCTTTCATTTATTTATTTTTTTCTTTACCGGGAGTTCCCGGGGGCTGAACCCAGGTCCCTCCATATGGGAGACGGACACCCAACCATTTGAGCCACATCCGCCCCCCCTAAACCTTTTATAACTCCCCATAACCACATGGACTATGGTTACTTCATCTCAAGACAAATTTCACCTTTACAGAACACATTCCCTTCATTAATGCTACTTCTATAATACCTTCTACAACTTTCTACATTCATTCAGGCCCTGTCTTACATCTTTCCACGCTGATTTTATGAAAACCAGACTTCTTTCTATATCCACTTAAGTCTCATGTCCCTCCTTCTGTTTCCTTTGGTATGGCTCTCTCCAAGCTCTCCATCATTTCACCATGCTGATTTTCACTGCTTTCAAGATCTCCTCTGGAATCAGTTTTGTCTGTAATAGGCTCATTTTTGGAAACACTTTTATTAGTAATCAGCAACCAGTTACGGTTTTTTCTCTGATCGGCAGAGTACTCTAAGCTCTCTTTCCCGCTCCTCTTCTGTCTGGCACATTCGGGATCCAGCAGCCTGTTGTGAATTTGAGCCGTCTCCCAAGCAGCAGCCACAGCCAGAACCCAATGCTTTCTTCTACATGAAGACATCCACATTCTCCTCTAACTACTAGCCCTGCAGGTGTATGCGGGGCCTCCCCCAAGTCACGTACAGGACCCCAACTCTGATTTCCTAGGCACAAGGAGATGGACAAGGTTAAGCACAACCACATAGAGGAATGGGGCCAACCCGGAATTTCCCCCCACAGACTCCCCACTAAAGGGTGAGATTCCCTCCGCAGACTCGATACAGGGCCTGCCATGCCGTCCATGGCTCTTACACCGTTAGGAGACTGGAACTTCCTGCCGACTGTGCCCAATGGAACACAAGTCGAGACCTTGGCCTGCTGACCACGCCAAGTGTAACGCAGGCGGTCAAGCCTGACCAACTAATTTTATATTCCAGAGAAACCACACGGGAGCCCAGCAATGGCCATGCCGTTATCACTCACACACGGGGCCTGGTGGCGGCAGGCCGGGCGAAGCTCCGTACCGCCTAACAGACAAGGTCAGCTTTTATGAGGTTACAGACAGCAGGCCACAAGGCTTACTAGTTGACGATCCCCAGGCCGCCCCTGTTACCCAGGTGCTCCTTCGATGCTTAGGAGGGTCAGGGGGCTGGCCAGCCCAGCCTCAGTCCAGGGCCTCGAGTTCACTCAGTCTGAGTCACACCTTACTGACGTGGTCAAATCTAAAGCCCTAAATTGATTTTCTTAAGTCAACTTAAAACCCTCAAATTTTAATACAATCAAATTTAATACAATCAAAGAGTATCACACCCAGAGGAACACACCAGTTTACAAACATAATCTTTCTCTTTTTTTGGGATTCACAAAACTAATCTCAAACTTCCACAGGCGCCTTGTCCTTCAGCAAGCACAGCCCTCCACGGCCGCCCTGGACACCAGGTGGCCCCACAGCCTGGATGGGCACGGAAGCCCAAAATGCCAGCTTCTGCACAGCCGGGCTGAGGTCCCTGACCACATGTCCAGGCTCCTGATGTTAACGGAACACTGTGGGCCCTGGGTTTCTAGATTTGTGGCCATGCTGTGTAAAAGAATTTAAGGACATGCCATAAGGTAGGCAAGGGAGTAAGGAGTTTATTAAGAAACGAGAGAAGAGATAAGTTCACAATCGGAGACAGGGATAAGGACATGCTACAGGGTGAGATGTGCATGTGGCGCCCCAGGTCAGACCTTTTGAAAGCCTTTCCCTTTCCCTTTCCCTTTCCCTTTCCTAATGGTGGGGAGGGGCCCAGCTGTTTGCTGCTCTGATTGGTTGCCCCACCTGTGAGCTCTCAGGGGGCCAATGGTGAGGCCTTTTCTTTGGAGGTATCTGGGGCTTTCCCTTGACCCCAGAAAGAGTTCCAAATGGGTCGTCATGGCCAGGGTCTCGGCAGGAACTTTTCAGCTTTCTTCATAGCAGGGTGTTTCCAGGCAGGGTCTCTCGGCCATGTTCTTTGCTGTGTCTGCCCTTGTTTCCATATACTAACCTGCCTCAACTCCCCCCTCAGAGAGTTTACACCCTTATTCTTAAGGGGGAGCTGAAAGGTGATGGTCACTCTTCTGTAGCTGCTTCCTGCTGGTTAGGGGGAGCAGGCCCTGCCTGACAGGGTGTAAAACCCTCTGGCTATTGTACTGAGATTGAGGGAAGACAAGCCTGGCACTATGGTAGGGGATAGATGAAATCTGGGTGTGAGTAGTATCTTGTTCTGGAAGTTGTTGATTCTGTAAGAAATAAACTTAGAATTTAAGATACATGGTCCTACTAAAAGGATAAAGAAGATGGTGGTAGGTAGGCCCAAAAAGGGGGCCAGCCATGACATATAGGATCACAAGAGTGAGAAAAGCCAGGTGCCCTCAGAGGCTGCACCATCCTAAAGTCGATGGGATGGATCTTGTAGGTTTCAAGTGTTGTCTAGGACTGTTCTGCAGTGACTTACATAGAAACAGCATTCCTCCCTGAGAAAAAGGCAGGTTCCTCCTTGTGCTGCTGTTGGCAAAAGGCTCTGCAACTTTGCAGCACCACAGCAGCAAGGGAATCTGTTTGCTCTCTAAGGGCTTCTAAGACAGAGATAGTTTCTTTTATGCCATGGGTTAACTCAAGGGAGAGATTAAAGTAGACCTACTGGGTTTGGTATAAACTGCCAACCCAAGTTCCCACAGCAGTGAGTACGGCTAGGACAGCAAGGAGAGGTATGAAAAGAGGCTCTGCCTTAGACATAAACTCACAAAGACAATATAGGCCAAAACAAGACAAGCATCTGGGAAGCAAAATAAAAAGAGTACATAAGAGAGCCGTTTCTTTATCTTATAGGCATGTTCACGCCTCTGCATATGATCTAGAAGAGATATTACCATATGTTGCGTTGTGGTTGTGGGGGGTTGTGGGCAGGATGGTTGGGGGAATCGCACCGCGGCGTTCCGAGGGGCCTGTACGGCGGGAGAATAAAGACAGCAGACAAGCCTTTTTTGGGTTCAGCAAACAGGAGCTCTTTATTGAGGAAGTGCACAGCCTTTTATAAGCTAGGTAAGGGGTGGTGTAGGAGGCAGGGCAAGAAAAGAGAGGAAGTACGTGGCAGGCTAGGATTGGGCACAGTTGGTTGCTAGGGAGGGTTTACTATGTGTGGAAGGCGGGAAGGTTTCGCGGGTGCGGGAACAGGGTGAACTACTTCCTTAAAGAAGGCTGAATATAGGATCAGGCTAGTTCTTTGTTGTTAGTCGGCCATTTTAGCTTCACCTCTTTCTGGCAACCTCCAACAATCATATTCATCAGGCATATAGGTATAGTAGTTAACACTAATCAACGCATTCATGAATGCATAAATTTCTCTTTGAGCTGCATTTAATAGATCTAAGCTCCAGGTTTGCAATGCCATATAAATTGTCTCTCCAAGGGAGCAGGCTATAATGCCAATTCTTTTTGTTTAAGTTCTACTCACATTACTCTGTTAATTATTGCTCCACTTGGTATGTCCTTCACACAGCCAGCACGCTGCAGCACTGGTGATCCTAAACGGAGACTAGGAAGATAGGCTCGTGTTTCACCGGCCTGGTGCATAGCGCCCCTCAGCACTATGAAACAGTGCCAGTCTGGAGGCAATGTCCAGGGTACATCTGGCCATATTGAGCCATTGGCGGCTCAGAAACTCCAATGGCCACTGCCTCCACATCAATCATAAAAGTTCTTCCATTGCTAGGATCACAATAAGTTTATAGTAGAATAACGGTAAGTCTACTCTAGTCCATCATTCATTCCCCAATCCTGAGGATTCTGGGATGGTGATGCCCACTCCACCTCTAATTGAGTGGGGTCTTAGATCCCCTAGGGCAGATGGATGGGACTATCTTGCTTGCAGTTGCAGACTCTCTCTGTTTCTTGAGATGGTCATTGTCAGTCATCATCTCCTTGTTAGTTGTCCTGGGTGAGTCCAATGAACTGGAGAGTGGGTGTTGCAAATCAGTTGAGATTCAGTGTCCAACTGGTACATGGACAGCCCAAAGATTTAAGTCTCTTGGACATATACCTATCAACTCTAGTACTAACTATAGGTTCAAAAAGAAGGAGCAGAAGAGCCATGTGTAGGGAAACCACCACTGAGTCCAACTCTGTCTCTTTGGGGAGCATAAATCCCAAAGTAGGGCCCACTGGCAGGGTGCCAAACTCATGAGCTGTCCACCCATCCTATAGTGTCTGGATGTCTCCAGAGCCCTCAGGAGCCCTGCTATTTGAGGGAATATTTACTCTGGCAGTCAATGAGTTCCTGCTGAGATGTGCATAAGCATAACCTCTGGGATGACCTCCCTACTCAATTTGAAGTCTCTTAGCCATATAAACTCATTTGTCTTTACTCTTTCCGCCTTTTGGGTCTAGGCCTTTTTCCAGTTGTATTGCTAGTTGGTGCTTGATAGTAATCCCTCAGTGCCAGAGAGGCTCATCCCCAGGAGTCATGTCCCATGCTGGGGGGAAGGTAATGCATTTATATGCTGAGTTTGGCTTAGAGTAAGGCCACATTTGAGCAACAAGGAGGCTCTCAGTAGGTAATGCTTAGATACCCCATAATACTAGGCTGAGTTCCAATTTCAAAAGTAAAGTTTCATAATTACAGTCATCACTATGAAGCGCCCACCAGTGATCCATCGTCCTTCACTAGTCACTGCCCATGTACTCAGAGATTCTTGTTGTCCCATTAGAGAATGTGGCAGAGCTCCCCAGGATGGGATTTCGATGTTCCTTTGGTTATTGTGTGCGTATCCACCCACAGTGACAATGCATAACACGTGAACACATTCATATGCCTTATAGGTATGACCCAGGTGAACCTCCTCCTATGCATCCCCATCTCTGACACCCCACACTAATGACACTGCCCTGCCACAGTTGTAACCCTTCTGTGATCCATAATTTCTTCAAAAATGAAGCCAACAATAACCAAATACAATTAATAGGAAAATTATATAATAATGATAGTTCTTTTAAAAAAAACAAATAAAATAATAAAAATTTGAAAAAGAACTTGAAATAATAAAAAATATATATAAAATTAACAAAAAAATTTTTAGACAATATGTCTTTCATCACCGTAAGATCAGTGGCTTGTATATACAGTGACATTTTCTTCCATTTATTCCCCCAGTGTCTTATTTTTTTCATTTTGTCTTCAAAGAAGCTTTAGGATACAGAAAAATAATTTACAGTATATAGGTGTTTCCCATATAGGCAACATCCTCCCCCTTTTCCCATTTCCCCTATTAATAGCATTTTACATGTGGATGGTACATTTGTTAAAATTGATGTACAAATATTAAAATATTGCTACTAACCAAGCTCAATGCTTTACATTATGGTTTACATTTTGGACTATACACTTCTATAGATCTTGATGAAGTTTGACATGGTCTATATCCATCATTGCAAGATCATGTAGTACAATTCCATCGCCTCAAAGATGCCCTGAGTTCCATCTCTTCTATTCTTCCCTCCCCCTCCCCTTGGGACCCATGGTAATCACCAAGATTAACTCATTGAAGGACAATATTCATAGTTACTTGCAACAACATTGAGGGCTTAACATACTGGCCTGTCCTCCCCTATTACTCACTGTCTATGCTCTCAAGAGACTCTTGCCCCTCTATTTGAGATCATAGCAGGACTCCCCAGGACGGGAATCCAACACCTTCTGCTTATTATGTGAGTCTCTACCCACTGATACAACACACTATGACAAGATGAACTCTACACACTCCCTAGAAGCCTGATCCAGCACATCCTGTTCCGCATGCCCCCCACATCCAACACCTTAAACCAGTAAACCTCACCTGCCATATTTGCCAAAAGAATATTCTCAACATTGTAGTTTCAACTACATACCCACAAATCCCATAGTTCACCTGCTCCCTCCTCTAACCTTCCCCCCAGTTCCATGGACAGTCCAACTCACCCTTCCCCCCCTCACAGACATGCCCTGCCCAGACCAATAGCATCACTGCACCATTGTAATGTCCATCCACTGCTCAACTACACCTTTCTACCTTATCATAGATTTTGCTCATATGGGCATTGACTCACAACCTTCTTCTCCCTTTCTGTCTCCTGTAAACCTGTCTTCCAGACTCCAGTTCTGTGAGTCTGCTCAATTTGCTTAATTCATATCGTGAGGTCATGTAATATTTGTCCTTCAGTGCCTGGCTTGCTTCACACAACATAAGGTCTTGAAGATCCATCTGTGTTATCCCTTATGTAAACACTGCATTCTTATTATGGCTGAGTAATATTCCATTGTATGTATATACCAAAATTTGTTTATCCATTCATCTGTTGATGGACATTTGGGATGTTTCAAACCTTTGGCAATTATGAATAATGCCACTTTGAACATTGGTGTGCATATATCTGTTCGTGTCCCTGCTTTCACTTCTTCTGGGTATATACCCAGCAGTGGGATTGCTAGATCATATGGCAGTTCTACAGTTAGCTTTCTGAGGAATTGCCAAAATGTCCTCTACAATGGCTGCACTATTCTACATTCCCACCAGCAGTGGTTAAGGGTTCCCATTCCTCCACATCCTCTCCAACACTTGTAGTCCTCTGTTTTTTTTAATGGCCATCAGTCTAACAGGTGTAAGATGATATCTCATTGTAGTTTTGTTTTGCATTTCCCTAATAGCTAGTGATGTTCAGCATCTTTTCATGTGTTTTTTAGTCATTTGTATTTCTTCTTTGGAGAAGTGTCTATTCAAATCAGTTGCCCATTTCTTAAATTGGTTGTCTTTTTATTTTCGAGGTGTAGAACTTCTTTATATATGCTGGATATTAGGCCACCATCAGACATATGATTCCCAAATATTTTCTCCCATTGAGTAGGCTGTCTTTTCACTTTCTTGATAAACTCCTTCAAGGAGCAAAAGTTTTTTAATTTTGAAGAGGTCCCATTGTTCTATCTTTCCTTTCATTGCTCGTGCTTTGGGTACAAAGATCATGAAAGCATTTCCTAATACAAGACCCTGTAGAAGCTTCCCTACATTATCTTCCAAGATCTTTATGGTCTTGGCTCTTATATTTAGATCTTTCATCCATCTTGAGTTAATTTTTGTATGAGGTGTGAGGTGGTATTCCTCTTACATTCTTTTTGATATGGATATCCAGTTCTCCAAGCACCATTTGTTGAAGAGGCCATCCTCTCCCAGTTGAGTGGTCTTGGTGGCCTTGTCGAATATCAGTTGACTGTATATGTGGGGATCTATATCAGAATTCTCAGTTCTGTTCCATTGGTCAGTATGTCTATCCCTGTGCCAACACCATGCAGTTTTGACAACTGTAACTTTGTAGTATGTTTTAAAGCCAGGTGGTGTGATTCCTCTAATTTTCTTTTTCTTTTTCAATATGTCTTTGGCTATTTGGGGCCCCTTGCCCTTCCAAATAAATTTCACAGTTAGCTTTTCCAATTCACTGAAAAAATGCTGTGATAATTTTTAATGGGATTGGATTAAATCTGTAAATCAGTTTGGATAGGATAGACATCTTAATGATGTTTAGTCTTCTTATTCATGAAAAGGGAATATTCTTCCATTTATTTAGGTTTTCTTTGATTCCCTCTAAAAGTGTTGTGTAGTTCTCTACATACAATTCATTTATACCTTTAGTTAAATTTATTCCTAGGCATTTGATTCTTTTAGTTGCTGTTGTAAATGGGATTTTTTTCTTAATTTCCTCCTCAGTTTGCTCAATATTGGTGTACAGAAATGCTACTGATTTTTGAACATTGATCTTATAACCTGCCACTTTACTGAACTCATTTATGAGCTCTAGAAGCTTTGTTGTAGATTTCTCAAGGTTTTCTATGTATAGGATCATGTCATCAGCAAAGAGTGAAATTTTCACTTCTTCCTTTCCAATTTGGATGCCTTTTATATCTTTTTCTTCCCTAAGTGCTCAAGCAAGTACTTCTAACACAATGTTAAATAAGAGCGGTGAAAGTGGACATCCTTGTCTTGTTCCAGATCTTAGAGGGAAAGCTTTTAGGACATATACTAGTCAAATTATCCAATGCTCAAGACAAAGAGAGAATACTGAAAGCAGCAAGAGAAAAGAGATCCATCACATACAAGGGAAGCTTGATAAGATTAAGTGATTTCTCACCTGAAACAATGGAGGCAAGAAAGCAGTGGTATGACATAGTTAAGGTGCTAAAAGGAAAAAACTTCCAGCCAAGAATTCTCTGTCCAGAAAAGAGAGCATTCAAAAATAAAGGAAACTTCAAAATATTCACAGATAAACAGAAATTAAGAGAGTTTGTCCGTAAGAAACCTAACTTTCAAGAAATACTAAAGGAAGTTCTGCAGGTTGAAAGGAAAAAGCAGGAGAAAGAGATTTGGAGAAGAGTGTGAGAACAACCAAGTGTAAGATAAAAAGAGAAATAAAAGCAACATATGGCATACATAAATCTAAAGAAAATATGGCTAGTGTAAGTAATTCCTTGACACTAATAACATGGACTGTTAATAGATTAAACTCTCCAGTCAAGAGACACAGACTGGCAGAATGATAAGGAAATATGACCCATCTATAAGATTTCTACACACCTTAGACCCAAAGAAGCTAGAAGGCTGAAAGTGAATGGTTGGAAACCAATTTTACAAGCAAGCAATAACTAAAAATGGGCAGGAGTAGCTACACTAGTATCAGACAAAACAGACTTTAAATGCAACACTATTGTAAGAGAAAGAAGGACACTAAATACTAATAAAAAGGATAATCTACCAAGAAGAAGGTACAATCATAAACATTTATACACCTAACCAGGGTGCCTCAAAATACATGAGGCAAACACTGGAAAAACTAAGTGGAGAAATAGAGGCTTCTACAATTAGAGTGGGGAATTTTAATTCACTAATCACCATTAGACAGAACATCTTGACAGAGAATCAATAAAGAAACAAAGACCTTGAATAATATATTAGACAAATGTATACATTAGACAAATACAGAACATTACACCCAAATACAGAGGGATATACATTCTTCGCGAGTGCACATGGATCATCTCCAGGACAGACCACATGCTAGGCCACAGAACAACTCTCGATGAATTCAGAAAGATTGAAATTATACAAAGTAATTTATCTGACCACAATAGAATGAAGCTTGAAGTCAGTAACGGGCAGAGAACCAGATTAGGCACAAGATATGGAAGATAAAACAATGCACTCTTAGACAAAGATTGGGCCAAGGAGGAAATCGCAAAAGAAATCAGTAACTACCTTGAAACGAATGAAAATGACAACACAATGTTTCAAAACCTATGAGATGCAGCAAAAGCTGTACTGAGTAGGAAATGCTTAGCCATAAGTGCCTATATTAAAAAAGAAGAAAGAACTAAAATCAAAGACCTAACTGCAGACCAGGAGGCATTAGAAAAAGAACAACAAATTAACCCCAAAACAAGCAGAAAGAAGGAAATAACAAAGATTAAAGCAGAGCTAAATGAAACTAAAAATAAGAAAGCACTTGAAAAAATAAACAAAACCAAAAGCTTGTTCTTTGAGAAGATTAATAAAATTGACAAACCCTTAGTTAGACTAACAAAGAAAAATGCAAATTCATAAAATAAGAAATGAGGAAGGGGATATCACCACTGACCCCACAGAAATAAAGATTATCATAAGAGGATACTTTGAAAAATTATATGCCAACAAGATGGATGATTTAGAGAAAATGAACAAATTCTGAGAAACACACAAGCAGCTATGTTGATGAAAGAAGAAATTGATGAACTCAACAGAACAATCACAAGTAATGAGATAGGATTAAACATCAAAAACCTCCCAACTAAGAGGAGCCCAGGACCAGATGGCTTCACAGGTGAATTCTACCAAACATTCTGGAAAGAAATAACACCAATCCTGCTTAAACTCTTCCAAAAAATAGAAGTGGAGGGAACATTGCCTAACTCATTCCATGATGCCAACATCACCCTAATGTAAAGGCAAAGACACCACAAGAAAGGAAAACTATAGACCAATCTCTCTAACGAACGTAGATGCTAAAATCCTCAACAAAATACTTGTTAATCATATTCTACAACATATCAAACCAATTGTACACCATGACCAAATGGGTTTCTTCCCTGGTGTGCAAGGATGGTTCAACATAAGAAAATCAAACAATAAAATACACCACATATACAGATCAAAAGAAAAATATCACAAGATCATCTCTTTAGATGCAGAAAAAGCATTCGACAAAATACAGCACCATTTACTGATAAAAACACTTCAAAAGATAGGAAGAGAAGGAAACAGCCTCAACATGGTATATATGAAAAACCCACAGCTAACACCACAGTCAATGGTAGATACTTTTAACGTTTCAGGTATCTTAGTGACCAGCCTAGCCAGTAACTCAAATGAAGAGGCACCATGCAGGATATTTGGGCCTGGTTTGAATGCGCAAGAGAATGTGACAATACTGAAGTCTATCTCTTATAATTTTTATACACTTTCTAAATACTTCCAATGCCATTTATAACATAACAAATGAACTTAACTATTCTTAGTAGTTTTTACTTTTATACCTTTACCATGATTATGTTACTTAACAGGTATTTTACTTCAGCAGTACAGGAAAAATTACTTTCCCCATCATTTATGAAGACCTAATATTCCCAATGGAATCAAGATTATATTCCCTTACTACCACTTTAACATACACCTTGAGATGGCCTCTGACAGGGTTCCCTGTTACAAAGCTAATTTTTGTTATCAATATCAGTTTAGGTTTCTATTTAATAATGGCTCTTTGGAATTAGCCATTTAAATATTTCAGTTTAGAAAATGCTTTTGCAAACATCCTATAATGAACCATAACCACATAGACTAGTCACTTTACCTTTAAACAAGCTTATTAAATCACAATTAGCAACTAATGAAAATTTCCTTTATCTATTTAAAAGTCTTGTCCTAAATCCCTTATACTGTTCTGTGAAAACTAGTCATTTCACTTTATGATAGATCTACATTTCATGAAACATGAACTTACAATTTTCATCATCTTAAAGACTGAATACACAGAATGGTAATTTATTTAATTATGTATTCTATAAACCTAGGGAGATAACAGCCAAGCTAAATAAAATTGTAACCATTATAGTTCATGTAAGGAATGTTCTTTTTTCCTTCTTTTAAGGATAAAGCTACTTTTTTCTTTAATAAAATTCTAAAAGACTTGAATAGACATTTCTCCAAAGAAGAAATACAAATGGCAAAAAAAAGTATGAAGAAATGCTCAACATCATGCATCATTAGGGAAATGCAAATCAAAACTACAATGAGATATCATTTCACACCTATCAGAATGGCCTCTATTAAAAAGACAGAGAACTACAACTGTTGGAGAGGATGTGGAGAGATAGGAACACTTCTTCACTGTTGGTGGGAATCCAGGATGGTACAGCCACTGTGGAGGACTGTTTGGCAGTTCCTAAAGAAGTTGGATATAGACTTGCCACGTGACCCTGCAATACCACTACTGGGTATATACCCAGAAGAACTGAGAGCAGAGACACGAACAGACATCTGCACACCGATGTTCACAGCAACATTATTCACCATTGCCAAAAGGTGGAAACAACCCAGGTGTCCATCAACAGACGAATGGATAAACAAACTGTGGTCTATTCACACGATGGAATATTATGCAGCTGTAAGAAGAAATGAAGTCGTAAAGCATATGGCAACATGGATGAACCTAGAGGACATTATGTTGAGCGAAGCAAGCCAGACACAAAAGGACAAATACTGTATGAATACGTTACTATGAACCAAATATATTGTGTAACATATTGCTTGATTCAAAAAAATTCTTTATATGTATCCAGTACACTTAATTGAGAAATGTATATATTTATTCATCTGTGTTTACTTTTTAGTTTTTAATTGTTTATATTTTCAATTATTAAATGTACAGAATAAAGTAAAAATAAATAAATAAATAAAATTCTAAAATTGTGGCTAACCTTCAGTTATACTGACAGGTTCTGAAATAATTATAATTTTTTAATTTCTTTAATCCAGATTTAGAAAAGGTCTTTCCATAGCTTTCAAGGCCTTTTCCTTTACATAATAAAATTTGGTAATAGGATTATTAACCACCCTTATTTTAAGGCTGTTAAAAGGTTTAATTTGGAGAATTACTGGACAAACTCTGGTTCTTAATTCCCTGGCCTAGAAGACAGAGTTGTAATCTGTCACACGGCCCAGGGTGAGAGTCTCCGGGTCTCATCAATAAAACAAAAGATGGCTTTAATTATGAAACCAGACACTCCACTCTTCACAGGGTGTCGGGGAGCCTTGCCTGCCTCTTTGTCTCCTGGATGGCTCACTGCAGAGGTTCCCCCTTAGGGGGTTTGCAGTGACCGATGTGGTGGGAGGTGTGGGAGGTGGGCAACATGGGAATCCCAGTGGGTTCCGTGGAATATTTTGGGTAATCTAAGCACCTCTTAAAATATATGTATATATATATATAAATAACATTTTTGTAAGCAAATACACATATATGCATATATATTTATATATCATTTTGCAAATGTTTGTATGTATTGTGAGAATTTTGATTTTTACCCATAATAAAAAAAAACAACTCTCCAGGTAAAAAAAAAAAAAAAAAAAAAAAGAACTGCCTACACGCTCATGCTCCCAGAGGCAGGGGCAGATTCCTCACTGACAGATCAGTCTCAACGTGACCCCAGCCTGGATTTTTGGCACCAAATGTTAGAGAAAAATGGCGCTCACTGGGACACGGAGATTGACTATTGCAGGCAGAAAGTTTATTGAGAAGCTCTCCCAAGGGAGAGGGTCTGAAGACTAGACTTCAGCCCATCCCCAGAGGGTGGTGGATGTGGCTTTATACAGTACTTCATACATTATACAGGACGGCCTGGGGCCAAATGGCCAGGGGGGAGCGGCCTAGGAGGTCTTGGAATGTGGGAGGGGCTGGAGGTGCTTGGCCTGGAGGGGTGCAGGCCCTGATGTGCTCCATGCCCCCTGTGGAATGGATCTTTTGTTCATTCATGGGGGGAGCATGAGCAGACACTGCAGGGGACTCTTGTAACGGGACCCTTACAGCAACGGCCTCCAGCTAAGAAGCCCACTGCAGAGCCAGCGCAGGCATTGAGAGGACAGTTAAAGTGCAGCCGCCCCGCAGCCTAAAAACAGGAAGTAATAATAATTTGTTGCAGGGAAGCGGCTGTGGCTCAATCAGTAGGGCTCCCGTTTACCATATGGGAGGCCCCAGGTTCGGTTCCCGGGGCCTCCTGGTGAAGGCAGGCCCACCCGGATGGTGTGGTTAGCTGACCCAGGGAGCACAAGCAGCAAGGGGGGGATAAATGAATGAATAAATTTTAAAAAATCTTTAAAAAAATAATAATAATAATAATTTGTTGTTGCCTGTGCCTCAAACTATACAAACTGGGAGAAAATAAAATCATTTCCACCACCTAGGCCTATGCAGCCCTACTAGTTGGGAATCTTAAATCCATGGAATATAAAAAATCACTCAAAAACACTGTTATAAAACCATAATCATCTAAAGTCTCCTATTCCTGCTAAAACTCTGTGTAAACCCACCAAATTATGTAATTTCCCTGTCAACCATTAATGTTCGATGTTGAGTATATAATCCTATTTTTTT
>JAKSZT010041213.1:49768-60327 GCA_026826555.1 Tolypeutes matacus | reverse complement strand
GCGTCCAGCGCGTTCCAGGCGCGCGCCCTGCGCTCCGTGTCCGGCGCCAGCGGCTCCCGGGCCCAGGCGGCGCGCTGGTTGGCGGGGAAGGCCACCACGTCGTCCAGCTCCCAGCACAGCGCGTCCCGCAGCAGCACCAGGGACTCGTCCAGGTGCTCGGCGATCAGCACCAGGTCGAAGCGCTCCGCCACGGCCTGCACCACCTGGGCCAGGTGCCGGCGGGTGGGCGGCGCGTCGGGGTCGAAGCCCAGGTCGAAGGCCATGAGGTTGCGGGCGTAGTGGCTGTCGGGCTGCAGGGGGCTGTAGAAGGTGCCCGCGTGCTCTAGGAAGTGGCCCACGCTCCAGGCGCGCGCAAAAGGCGCCGCCAGCTTGTAGTAGGAGAAGGCGGACTCCATGAGGCGGGCGGGGTCGCGCAGGATGGTGAAGTAAAACGTGTCCCTGGGCATGACGCGCTGCACCTGCGGCGGGAAGGCGCGAGGGGCTCACCGGGGGCAGCTGTCTCCGGAAACGGCCACTGGGCCAGGGGGCGGTGGGCTCGGCAGGGAGGAGCCTCCTTCCCCACCTTGAACACCCGCCTGTGGGGGAGCACCTGGCACTCATTCCAGAAGCACCCAGGTAGGTGATGAACTCACCCTGAGGGCCCCGCCATCTGTTCCCTGGATGCCCCGTCCAGGAGAGGCCACCCCACAGGAGAGGAACAGTCACCCCACGACGCTTCCCAGCCAGCAGCCCCCCAGGGTATCCCCACCTCCATTGTGGGCACCCAGCTCCCAGAGCAGAGCAACTCTGCATGGAAGGGGCCTTCCAGACCTGTCCATGGGGATGTTCCAGAGTCCCCAGAGGTCCCAGGCAGAGGGTGGTGGGCTTAGAGGGCATGGAACTCTGGCGTGTGCCGGGAACTGTGGGGTGCCAGGTCCCCCCTCCTCTCGGGCCCAGGACTCACATCCATGGGCTGGAACCTCAGGTGCTGGCACATGATGTTGAACTGCCCGCTCAGGCCTCCGGAGAAGCCCTCGACGCTGCTGGCCTCGAAGTAGTGGGGGTAGGAGAAGTGGGGGGCCTGGCCGGCGGGCAGCGCGAAACTGAGGCCATGCTTCTCGCCGAAGCGGAAGAGCATGTTGGCGATGGTGCTGCTGGCACTCTTGTGGACCTTCAGGAAGAACACGTGCGTCCTGGGCCTGCAGCTCAGGGCAGGGGGCAGAGGCAGGGTGCCGGGCTGGCCTGGGGCTGGGGTCAGGGTCCCAGGGCCGCCGGGGCTGTGGCTGTGCCAGGACCTGGCTCCGGCCCTGGGCCCCTGGGCCTCCCCGCGTCTCCTCTGTGGCTTCGTTGTGGCCCTGCCCAGCAGAGTGACCGGCAGCTGGCCCAGCGCGTGGCCCAGGCTCCCTCCTGACGTGGCCGTGCCCTGGATGTGGGCCTGTTGAGCTGTGCTCAGTCCAGCTCCCCAGTCGCTTGAGAGGTGCACTGCAGGCTGAGGCTCTGCCTGGGGAGGAGGCTGGGCGTCCAGCGTGTGAGCAGGGTCCTCGTGGTCACTGCCCTCTGGGAGGTGGGCATGTCCTGGTTGGGAGGAGGCTGGGCCCAGCTGCCCTGCTGCCGTGGACGTGCGCCCCTCCCGGGGGTGCTGGTGATGGCCCAGGAGCCCCGAGACGTGGTCAGGAGCCTCCCCGCCACACAGAAGCAGGCCCCCTTGGGGGTCAGTGTCCAGCCCGCCTGAGGGGCCACCCAGTGTCCAGGGCGGCCGTGGAGGGCTCTGTGCTTGCTGCAGGACAAGGCGCCCATCTTCCTGTTTGCAGCTAGTCCAGGGCAGGGAGAAGCAGAGTTAGTTCTAGAAGCACGTTCTGGGTCCTCCCCGCAGGACACCCCTCTCATGTCGCTGGGTGCCCCCTCTCCGCCTCCCCTCACCACTTCCCCGACCCTGCATGGACCCCCCACTCCCTGCAACTGAGGGGCAGGGACCTGCTGGGCTACAAGACAGGCCTCCTGGCTCCATCCAGGACGTCACTGACGTGAGGATAAAATTCAGAGATTCCTGGGTGAGGCCTCTGTTCTTGGTGATCACATGTCCCTGAAAGTCTCAAAGCTGCAGGTCTTGGTACTTCAATTAGAGTACTTTGGTTAAAGATTTCCAGTTGATTTCAAACAGGACAGTAGGAAATGTGATTCAAGAGAGACTCAAAAGTATTTCTGCAGAAGGGCTTGTCCTCCTGTGGCTTCTGGAACTCTCAGATGCCCTGAGCACAAGTACACAGAAACCATATCCTAGTGAAACTAGTTAGACAGTGACAACAATAAATCCTGAGTCTCCAGGCAAAAAGACCAAGGCAATTGGGAAGGAAAGAAAATCAGGTGGGCTTCAGACTTTATTACCACAATATAAAAACAACACAAGTGAGGAGTGACATTTTTCAAGAAACTGAATGAAAAAACATGAGCCCAGAATTTATGTACAGACGTTAGACAAGGCAATGGAAAAAGAGGACATTAAACATGCAGGACCTCGGGATGGTAAATGCCGGGGATAAGACTGTACAAAAGAGATGGCTGGGCAAACTACCTAAAGGGTGGGTGTTGAGCACAGAGTATAAGAAATGTGGGTATAAAGGTGCACGTCTAGGAAGTGAATGGTTTGCATTCTGACAGAGGAGAAATGATAAAATTCAAATATTGGAGGAGAATGAAGAGAGAAAGGGTGAAGTAGATGCAGCTACATTTTCCACAGAGGTGATAGTGAAAGGAAATCACTTACATAAAGGTCCAAGTAAGGAAAGGCTGCCTAAGGCATCATGTTATTAGTGCAAAAGTAATGAAGGACCAGAGAAAACTACAAATTGTCCGAAATTACAAAAATAACTCAAGATCATTTAATGAAAGAAACTCAGTAAATATTATGTAACATGCAGAGAAGACAACATAAAATAATATGCAGAGCTGAGACCAAACATATTAATCATAAAAATAAGTGTAAACGGACCTGATTTGCCTGCTAAAAGAAATACTTTTTCAGATTGGATCACAAAGCATTATCCAACTCTGTTCCATATATAGGAGACTTCAGAAAGGCTGAAAATAAAAAGATGAACAAATGTAAATAATAAAACAGCAGAGGGGTGACCTTGATATCAAACAAGGTAGAAATCAGGCCCAAATATATTATATGTGAGAAGAAGAATTTAAAATGTCAAAGGCCACGATTTAAAATGAAGATACAACAGTTAGGTATATCTGTGCACCCAGTAACTCAGCAGTGACCATCACATAGCATATAGTCCAGAACTTGCAAAGAGAAATAGGACCATTCAAATACAGGGACTTAACAAACCATCCTCAGTCTAAGATGGGCCAAACAGAAAAATATAAGCAAGGACACAGAAGACCTAATCAGCACATTCAAATAAAGTAGATTGTAAGGATATATATCAAACTCTAAAACGTGGTAATAGGGAATATTATCAAATAGACATGAACCAGTCATGATATTTGACCATTATTTAGGTCATAAAGGAAATCTCATACATTCTATGAAGTAGAAATAACACAAAGCCATTTTCTGATTACAATTCAATGATACCAGAAATTATGGCCACTTAAAAAAATGTCCATCTATCTGGGTGTTTAAACACACACACACCTACCTAAGTCACATCAAAATTACAAAACATAATTTGGGACTCTACACAAAATGACTATGAAAACATTGCATAGCGGCATAAAGAAGTAATCAGAGGAAAATTAATAGTTTTCCATATTTATGTCAATAAAAATGGAAAGGATGAAATGAGCTAAAATATTCACCAAAAAGTAATAAGTATAACAATATGAACTAAATGAAAACAGAATAAAAGAAAACATAAAGATAAAAACAAAAATTAATAAATTAGAAAACAAAGTAATAAGTGCTGGTTCTTAAAACAATTCAGCAAAAATAAATATGTAAAATTACAGACATCTCTCCTATGACTAGTAATGCAAAAACTATGAACAAAATGTTAGCAAATAAAATCCAACGACATATTCCAAATTAATGTACCATGACAAGGGGTATACCAAAAATGCAAGGATGGTTCAATATTAGGTCATTGTTTAATATAATTCACCTTATTAATAGAGCTAAGAAAAAAGTCATACAATTATTTATGTTGACTCTGAAAAGTCTTCTGATAAAATACAAAATCCCTTCCCTGTTTAATAAAAAGGAGTTAAAAAATGAAGAATCAGTGGATAGTTTCTTAATAATATACTTGTGCATGAATATGTGAACATACACACACACACATACACACTCCAGCTTCTCATTAATGGGGAAAAGCAGAGATGTTCTTGCTAAATCTGGAAGAAATTAAGGATATCCACAAAGTCCACATCTAGTGAAGGTGGTACTCAGGTATTAGCAAGTACAACCAACAAGAGAAAACAATTGTAGGCATAAGAATTGGTAAGGAAAAAGTAAAACAATATCTATTTGTAGATATATGACAGATAATATGATGGTAATAATGGAATGAAAAAAAGAGAATCAGTGCAAAGTCTATCACACACACAAAAAAATAACAGCTCTGTAGTATAATATGAAATTACCTGTAAAACCCAGTAGCTTTCATATACTGAACAATAAATAAAAGACAGTAACAGTAAAATGATTAAATCTTTTTTCAAATAACCTTAACAAGGAATGTGCAAAGTATCCTCTTATGATCTCTCTTATTTCTGTGAGGTAAGTAGTAATGTTCTCATTTTCATTTTTTATTTCATTTATTTGCATCTTTTCTCTTTTTTTCTTAGTCAGTCTAACTAAGGGTTTGTCAATTTTGTTAATCTTGTTGAAGAACCAGCTTCTGGTTTTATTAACTTTCTCTATTGTTTTCTTGTTCTCAATTTCATTTATTTCTGCTCTGATCTTTGTTATTTCATTCCTTTTACTTGCTTTGGGATTAGTTTGCTGTTCCTCCAGCTGTGTAGTTAGGTCATTGATTTTCGCTCTTTCTTTTTTAATGTAAGCATTGAGGGCTATAAATTTTCCTCTCAACACTGCCTGCGCTGCATCCCATAGGTTCTTATATGTTGTATTATCATTGTCATTTGTCTCGAGATGATATTTATTGATTTCTCCTGAAATTTCTTCTTTGACCCACGAATTATTTAAGAATGTGTTGTTTAATCTCCATATATACGTGAATTTTCCCTTTTTCTGCCACTTGTTGATTTCCAACTTTATTCCATTATGATCAGAGAAAGTGCTTTGAATAATTTCAATTTTGTTTTATTGAGATCTACTTTGTGACCCAACATATGGTCTATCCTGGAGAAAGATCCATGAGCACTTGAAAAGAATGTATATCCTGCTGTTTTGGGGTGCAATGTTTTGTAAATGTCTATTAGGGTTAGTCCATTTATCATATTATTCAATCTCTCTGTTTCTTTATTGATCCTCTGCTCAGATGTTCTATCCAATGCTGAGAGTGGTGTTATTGAAGTCTCCAACTATTATTGTAGAGATGTCTATTTCTCCCTTCATTTTGCCAGTGTTTGCCTCATGTATCTTGGGGCATCCTGGTTAGGTGCATATAAATTTATGATAATTTCTTCCTGGTGAATCATCCCTTTTATTAATATGTAATGTCCTTCCTTGTCTCTAATAACAGTTTTGCTTTTAAAGTCTATATCATCTGATATAAGTATAGCTACCCCAGCTTTTTTTTTTGTTACTGCATGCATGGAATATCTTTTTCCCACCTTTCACTTTCAATCTATTGGTATCCTTGGGTCTAAGGTGAGTCTCTTGCAGGCAGCATATAGATGGCTCATATTTTCTTATCCATTCTGCCAGCCTGTGTCTTTTGATTGGGGAGTTTAATCCATCAACATTCAATGTTATTACTGTTAAGGCAGTTCTTATTTCATCCATTTTGATCTTAGGGCTTTATCTGTCATTTTATATTTGACATTTTAGTTACTGTTACTGATACAGACATCATTTCTATACTCTCTTCCAAGCCTCTCTCTCCTGTCTTTTCTTTTCAGGCTGTAACACTCCCTTAAGTATTTCCTGCAAAGCTGGTCTTTTTGTTATAAACTCTCTCAGTTTCTGTTTATCTGTGAATATTCTAATCTCTCCCTAATTTTTGAAAGATAAAATTTTGGCTGGCAGTTTTTCTCTTGCAGTATCTTAAATATATCATACCACTGCCTTCTTGCCTCCATGGTTTCTGATGAGAAATCGACATTTAATCTTATTGGGTATCCTTTATATGTTATGCATTGTTTTTCTCTTGCTGCTCTCAGAATTCTCTCTTTGTCTTTGGCATTTGACATTCTGATTAGTATGTGTCTCAGAGTTGGTCTATTCAGATTTATTTGGATGGGAGTACATTGTGCTTCTTGGACATGGATATCTATGTCCTTCAGTAGGGTTGGGAAATTTTCCACAATTATTTCTTCAAATATTCCTTCTGCCCCTTTTCCCTTATCTTCCCCTTCTGGGACACCTGTATCAGTAAGCAAAAGGGATGCTGGTACAATATACCAGAAATCTGTTGGTCTTTTTTTTTTTTTTTTTTTTTACCAGGAGGTACCGGGGATCGAACCCCGGTCTCTCCATATGGTAGACGGACGCCGAACCTCTTGAGCCACATCCGTTTCCCTCTGTTGGTCTTTATAAAGGGTATTTATTTGGGGTAGAAGCTTACAGTTACCAGGCCATAAAGCATATGTTTCTTCCTTCTCCAAAGTCTGTTGCCACGTTTTGGAGCAAGACAGCTGCCAACATTTGCCAGGGTTCAGGCTTCTTGGGTTCCTCTCTTCTGGGGCTCTATTTCTCTCTGGGCTCAACTCCTCTGTTTCCTCCACAAAGTCAGCTGTAGACTAGGAGGCTCTCTAAGCTTTGCCTCTCTTCACAAGGCCATCTGTAAATGGCTCATCTCTTTTCCTGGGGCCTTCTCTCCTTCCTCCTCAGAACTCCAACATCAAAGCTGCTCCAACTCTGTCCTTTGCCATGCCTTTCATATTTGATTCCCCACCCACCAAGGGGTGGGGCTCAATGCCCTACTGACATGGCCCAGTCAATGCCCTAATCATAGCTTAATCATGCCCAGATTAACAGACCAGTTTACAAGCATAATCCAATATCTATTTTTGGAATTCATAACTATATCAAACTGCCAAACTGCTACAAAACCCATGACACATATGTTTGCACATCTCTTGCTGTCATTTAGTTCCCTGAGACCCTATTCAACTTTTTCCATTCTTTTCTTCATCTGTTCTTTTGTATGTTCACTTTTGGAGGTCATATCTTCAAGCCCACTGATCCTTTCTTCTGCTTCCTCAAATCTGTTGTTATATGCATCCAGTGTATTTTTAGTTTCACTTATTGCACCTTTCATTCCCATAAGGTCTGCTATGTTCTATGTATGCTTTCAGATTCTTCTTTGTGCTCCCTCAGTGTCTTCTTAATATCCTTAATCTCTTTAGCCATCTCATTGAATTTATTAAGGAGATTTGTTTGAACATCTATGATTAGTTGTCTCAACTCCTTTATATCATCTGCAGGGCTTATCTTGTTCCTTTAACTGGGCTGTATCTTCCTGTTTCTTTGTATGGATTGTAATTTTTTTGTTGGTGTTTTTGCATCTGGTTTGCTAGATGTATTTATTCTGGGTACAGTTTCTCCCTTTAGTTCACAGCTTTCTTGTCTTTTCTCCCTTGCTTGTTGTGTAGTAGGAGTTGAGGATATAATTGGTTCTGTAAGTTATGAAGGCTGAAGCTGCCCACATTGCCCCAGGAATTGGTGAAACTTCTCCCACCTTTCTCCTCTGTCAGGGGTAGGAACAGTGCTGCAGCCATATATAATAATCCATGTTAGGGAAGCGGCTGTGGCTCAATCAGTGGGGCTCCCGTTTACCATATGGGAGGCCCTGGGTTCGGTTCCCGGGGCCTCCTGGTGAAGGCAAGCCCGCCCGCACGACGGCGTGGTTGGCTGACCCAGCGAGCACGGGCAGCAAGGGGGGGATAAATGAATAAATAAATAAAATCTTTAAAAAAAAAAAAAAATCCATGTTAGGCAGGACAAGACTGTCTGTAGTTGCCTGGAGAGACTGATGAAGCTTCACACCCCTTCCTCCCCTACCTTGGACAGGGATGAAGCTATGGTTGTGGGCAGCAATCTATGCCGTGTGGGTCCAAAATGACCACAGTTGCCCAGGTAAACTGACATAGCACCAGACCCCCTCCCTGCCGGGGGTGGGAATGGACCCTCTGGAGAGCCCAACAATCTAATCCATGTGGGCCAAATACACCTGCAGTTGCCCTGAGAGGCTGAGGGAGTGCTGTCCCTTCTGCCCTTTAGGGGGTAGGGACGGAACCACCAATGCCCAATAGTTCAGTCCCTGTAAGCTGAAAGAACCTGCCGTTTTCCAGAGAGGCTGTGGAGACACCAGACCCCTCCTATCTTATTGGGGGTGGGGGTAGATCCATAGGCATCCAACAGTCCAGGCCATGCAGGCCAAAAGTGTCTGCTGTTGCCTGGAAAGCCTGTGGAAATACCAGCCCCCTCCTTTCCTATTTGGGGGTGAGGGTGGATCCCCAAGTACCCATCAGTCCAGGCTGTGTGGGCCAAAAGCAGCTGCAGTTACCCAGAGAGGCTGGGCAAGCACAGTCCATCTCTTGTCCTATTGGGGATGGGGGTGGAGCCACAGGTGCCCAGCGGTCAGGTTTTTGCAGGCCAGAAGCACCTGCAGTTGCCCTGAGAGGCTGCGGGAACACCAGCCCCCTTCCATCGTGTGGGGGTACAGAGGTGGAGATGGACTCGAAGGCATTCAACAAACCAGTTTGTGTGGGCTGAAAACACCTGCCATTGCCCTGAGAGGCCGAGGAAACCCAGCTCCTCTCCTAACCCATTGGGGTACGGGGGTGCAGCCCCAGGTGACCGACTACAGTCTGTGCTGGCGGAGAGCACTTGCAGTTGCCTGGAGAGGCTGGTGCAGGACCCGCCAGCTTCCTCTCTGCTGCAGCTGGGGCTGGAGCCCAGGCCAGGGCTGCAGTCCGACCTTGGTGGAAGGAAGCCAGCCCCTCGCTTCCCTGGATTTTCAGTCAGCCCGGCTTCCCCTCCTGCGCGGGGTGGTGGTGGGGGGCAGAGTCAAAATGGTGGCTCCTGGACTCTTTCCCTCTTGGACAGGCTCAAACCCTAGCTGTTTTTAGGATTATATTTTAGCCAACCGAGTCTACTAATCAGAGATAACTGTTTATGGGTAATGGAGCTTCTAATTCCAGCTGCGGAATAGCTCCCGAGGCGGCTTGTGCCACAGGCACTGACCTCTGTGGTGTGGAGGGCTTTACTTAGGAATCTTCTCTGCAGATGGGCAGTCTCCTCTTTCCACTCTTTTAAGGATGTTGCAGGATGCTCTTCTGGTCTCCTGGAGCCCCCAAACAGGTGCTTTAGATAGCTCTGGGTGATCACCAGCTGCCCTGTAGCAGGAGCTGACTCTAGGAGCTCTTTACTTTGCCACCATCTTGGCTTCACCCCTTGGCCTCCAATTTTAATAAACATTTTTACGAGTCAAAACTCATCAAATACATTGTGCTACTTTTCCTTTGAAGGTAATGCAAAATTTTAATGTTGCAAAGTCTTAAGCATTCTAAGTTCATTGCATTTTTGAGGCAGGCTAGATTAGGAATCCATAGATGGGTCTGGAACCTGGCAGAGAAAAACGCCGCCATTGAACATGTGGCCATCGGCACCCCACAAGATGGCTGCTGGACGAACTTGCGAGAACACCCATTCGGAACAAGATTTCCTCTGGAAGCCAGGAAAAGCCCCAGATGTTCTCCAGGGGATGTTATCATTGGGCCCTCTTGAGGGGTTGAGGGGTGGGGTAATCAGTCAAAACAGCCAACAGCTGGGGCTCCTCCCCTGCCGCTAGCAAAGGGGCGAAGCGAAATCCAAACGACCCGCTCTTCCCTTCCCCCTGCCTGGATCAGCACGCTCGTAGACCTGGGTGCTTGTCATCTGTAATGGGGAACTGTAGTCTGTAAATCGGCCTCGTTATCAGTCTTCAGCCCCTTCCCCTCTACCTGGAACCCTTAATCTACTATTTTCTCCCATTTCTCTTCCCTCCCTTCCTTAATAAATCACTGGCCTAGCTAACTGGGCTTGTTCTTGAAATTAATTTTATGTAGCTTAGCCAAGAACCTAGAGAAAATCTGGCAACGTAATGGTACAAAATTTGAAATTTATCCAATTAAAAATGTGAGATCCATAAAAATAATTCTACCCAACATTGAGATACTTCCAAGCACAATTACAAAATTTCAAAATTAAATTTTTCTATCCACTTCATTATTTGTTTTGCTGGTTCCTATGTTATTTTCATGAAGATAAAATTTAAAGTTTCCTGCTTGGGAGCTTTGTTCTCAATAATTGCACTTTCCCGGATGCCTCAAATGCTGCAGTTTTGGGTACTCCACTATGAACACTTTGTTGAAAGATTTCCCAGTGCTGCAGAACAAAACGGTGCGACATTTTGAGGCGCTGGTAGAAATGTCTAATGTCCTCCCAGGAGGCTCAGGGA
>JAKSZT010041213.1:39494-49668 GCA_026826555.1 Tolypeutes matacus | reverse complement strand
CGGGGGTGTGCAGGGACCCCATGAGCTGGGCAGACGTGCAGAGGAGGTGCTCCCTCCCAACCCCGTGGGGCCCGAGTCCCTGGGATCCTGGGGTGAGGGTGTCTCCCCTCCCCTTCCTTCACCCCCGGAGCCCCATGCTGGGAAGGAAGGGCTGCAGGACCGCGTGTCCTGGGGGCTCCCCCTGGGCTGCTGCCAGCTGCAGGGACTGGTTCCCCCTGTGTTCCCAGCCCCTCGTGGCAGGTGGCCTCCCCCTCATTTTCTTACGGGGTGCCCTTCCTCCCCTGAGCCTCCGCCTGCATGTTTGGGGATAACCTGGGGGGCTCAGCATAGAGGGTGTGGCGGTTTGAGATTATTAATGAATTCCAAAAAGAGAATTATTATGTTTGTAAACTGGTCTGTTCTCTGGGTGTGATGCCCTTTGCATTAGATTCAGAAGTTTCACTTTTACTGTATTAAGTCAAGATTAGGGCTTTGATTGGACCCCATCGTTAGGGCGACTCAGTTGAGTCCCAGCCCCCTTGGTGGGCTGTATGAACAGACGCTCAATCAACAACACGGAAGGAGATACACAGAGAAGATACACGGAGGAAGAGAGACGGCGCCAGAGACACCGCAGAGGCCTCGGGAAGAGAGGAGCCGACAGTGAGCAGCTGAGAAGCCGCGAGAGACGAGCCCTACGCCAGCCTACAGCTGAGCTCAGAAGGAGCTGGGACCACGGACCTTACCAGGAAGGCTGGGCCCTCGCAGGCATCGCCCGCCATCTTGCTTCAACACGTGGCAAATGACTTTGGGGGAGAAACTACCCCTTGAGGTACCTTGAGTTGGACTCTCTAGGGCCTGGTGACTGTAAGCTTCTACCCCAAATAAATACCCTTTATAAAAGCCAACCAGGAACCGAGGTGGCGCAGGTGGCAGGACGCCTCTCTCCTACATCAGAGGTCTCCAGGATCGAATCCTGGTGAAGACTGGAGGAGGAGGAGGAGAAGAGATGGCAGGAAGCAGACACAGAATTGCCCAGCGAATGGACACAAAACAGCAAATGGGGAAGGGGGGGTTTAAAATGGACAAAGTAAATAAACCTTTAAAAAAAAAAAAAGAAGCCAGCAGAGCTTCAGCGCCCCTTTGACTGACTCATACCAGCGGCCTCCCCGTGGCTGCCCACCACCCCTCAGAGGGTCTACACCCCTCCCTGCCTTCTCTGCGCTTGACCCCAACCCCACCTTCAGGACTGGGCTGGAGGTGGAGCCAATCCAGGGGCTCCAGCACAGTCCGGGGAAAGGACACATGTCCCAAAGCGCTTTCCTGCGGAGTGCCTAGCTGGATCCCAGGGAGAGTCCTCAACACGCCCCCACCCCTGCCCCAGGATGGGATGGGCCCGTTGCACAGGGGCTGGGTCTCTAACTGGAACCCCCCACTGGACCAACGCAGAGGACAGCCCCCTCCCCTGAGCTGCACGAGGGGCCACCTGAGAGCTTGACCTGGACCCTCGCCCCCTCCTCAGAGGACCCCTCCACGCAGCGCTTGGCATCAGGAGCCCACAGTCCCTCTCCCTCTTGGCTGTCTGCCCTGCTCCCGGGCTCTGAGCCCCCTGCCCAGGTGCCCCTTGCCCAGTCTGCAGCCATGGCTCCCGGAGCTGGCACCACCCTGCCTTGCACCCTCCTGGGCTCCGCTGGGGCAGGGGACTGTGCGGGTGGGGCTGGACACAGGGCACCCAGGGCCCTCGGCTGCCCTTACCTGTCAGAGGACCCAGCCAGTACACCTGGGCATACTCCAGCAAGGTGTGCCCCGAGCACTGGAAGGTGAGGGAGGCGGCCAAGGCGGGGTTGAAGAAGGCGGCTGTGAAGGGCCCGGCTGTGGGAGGAAGCACAGGCTGGGTGCAGCTCGGGAGCTCCTACCTGCCCAGCCCCAGTGGGACCCCCATGCAGGGGGTCTTCAGCCCAGCTTCATCCCCTCTACTGGTGGAGGCACAAAGGAGAGGGCCATTCCGCCAGGGCCAAAGGGCACAGGGTCTCACCAAGACGGCTGACCCTCGTCCTGCCCTCTCACTCGTAGCCGGGACTTCTCTGCCCCAGCCCTTCTTTCCTCCAACGCCCCCATCCCAGGGGAGGTGGTCTTTGGGGACAGAGCATGAGTGAGTGTGCTCCAGGACAGGGCCCGGCCCCGCAACACAAGTGCAAGGAAAGGGTCGCCATGGGCCCCCGGGAAAGCGGCCAGAGCAGGCCGGCGTTCTCAGGCCCAAGCCGGGTCAGGGAGGTGCCCCCGGCAGCCCGGGGCTCCCGCCAGCTGGGCCTTGGGGCAGAGCGGGGGCGATATGTACACGGACCCGTAAGCCATGCAGATAGAGAGCAGACAGGAGCCTGAAGGCCCTGGGCAGGTGTGCATACCTGACTCAGGTACTCAGGAGGAGCTCTGTGGGGCCACGGGGGTGGACAGGCAAGCCGACCGCATAGCTCTGTCTGTAGCAAGCCTGCTGCTCCCCTGAGCCTCAGTTTACCCCCTGTACCACCCCAAAGGCCCCTTCCCTGGGGCTCTGTGTCCTAGGTCACGGGTGACCCCGTGCTGGCTGGCGGGCAGCAGCCACAGGGCTGGTTTCTTTCCCTGGTGGTGGACTCCCTGGACCACCCACCCAATCTTTGGAGAGCTCAGCCTGCCCCAGTCCCCTTCCCCCATCCCTCCACGGCGTCCCCAGAGTCTAAGCACAGAGGAGCTGCTTATTAAATCCACCTGCCTCCCACACCTCTCTAGGATGTTACTTCACCAAAGCGCTCGCTGAATTGAAGGCTCTTTCCACACCCCATCGGGGTGCGGGACACAGATCTCCTTCCCGGGGGGCCTTCCTGCCTCTGTCCCCCTCCCCCACTGTCCAGGAGCAAAGAGGCATCCACCCACGAGGACCCACGCCTGGGGAGGCCCCGATGCACAGAACCCTGCGGAGCTGCACAGGGGAGAGCGGCCCTGCGGCCCCGGCAGAGCCCCCCGTGTGCTCTTTCCCCGCCCTGCTCCCAGGTCAGGGACAGCTGGCCGGTGGGTGACCCCTCACGTGCCCCATGCCTTCCTCCCTGTTTGGGGGGTCTGTTGCAGGCCCCTGGGAGACCCTGACTTCCTCCTCATCTCTCTCCTTCCACATGAGGTGGAAGCCACTCCCGTCATCAAAGCAAATGGTGCAGGCGTGTGAAGCTGGGGCCAGCACAGGTGACCGCGGGTGGGTCTGGGGGTCCTAGGCACAGCAACAGCGCTGGTTTAGACTGAGGTGGGACCTGAGGTCAGGTTCACAGGGGGACCCTATCAGTGCTGGGCCAGGAGGCTCGGCCTGGGGGAGGGGTCAAGTCGCAGGAGGGGCAGGTGGGGAGGGACCTGCTGCTGTCCTCCTGGGAGAGCTGGGGGCCGAGCAGAGGCTGGCTGGGGGAGGGGGGTGTTGGAAGAGCCACAGGAAGCGCTCGCGGGAGGGGTGAGGGGAGGGGAGGGGCTTCCAGACTTGAGCAGGGCTGTCCTGAAACTCCCCGGCTTACCACCCCCCTTCTCCAGCTGTGGGTCTCCTGGGAGAAGCAGGAGCAACTCCGAGGTGGAAACTCTCAGCTGGACAACGGCCTGTCAGGGGCTTCAGCCTCCCCCAGCTGCCCCCATTGCTCCCCGGGGCGGCCCAGGCACTCCACGTGCACGGCCCCCACTGGCCAGCAGCCCCTCTGGCCGGGAGCCCCTCTCCCCGGGTGCCCCAGGGTCAACAGCTCAGCCAGGCAGCACGGATGATGTAATGACGGCGGCGCCCACTCACCTGTGTGGGTTGCGACAGTGACCAGCAGGGCCATGGCCGGCACCCTGCAGACCGCAGGGCTGTGCCGCAGGTGCAGGAGGGCCAGGTGGAAGACGAGGGCGCAGGCGCCTTCCACGAGGGCGCCGTGGGGCACAGACGTGCGCAGTGCCGAGCTGCAGTGGGGGGCCACGAGCGCCTGCAGCATGTGCAGCTCGCTGAGCCCCCAGGACCAGCAGAGGCGGGTCAGGGCGCCCGCGGCCTGCATGCCCAGCGCCTGGGCCGCCAGCCGCAGCAGCGTGCCGGGCAGGGCCGCCTCGGCCAGGAGGAAGTCCTGCAGGGCCACTGCGGGGTTGGCGGCGGCCCCATCGGAGGACGCCCCGTGCAGCAGGAGGAGCAGGAAGAGCAGGGTCAGCAGCAGATCGGGCCCGAAGCCCCCGGCCCAGGGGCCCATCTCCATCAGCATCCTCATCTCCAGCCAGCAGGCACAGAGCTGGGCCGCGCCTGCTGCTTCCCGCGCAAAGCTGGCGTAGGTGCCCGCCGGGAGCAGCGCCCGGGCCGCCCTCCGAGCCGCCCCGCAGAGCACGAAGGTGGCGCCGAAGAAGGCGAGGGACGCATTGAGGGCCGCCATCGGGCAGGGGCTGCGCAGGGACCGCGGCGAGGACAAACCGGGCCGGCCGGCCTCCAGCGGCCCAAGGTCAAGGAGCCGTGGGAGTGCCCACCTGGCCCCGGCTCTGGGAAGCCACAGCTGTGGCCGTAGCCCAGCCCCAGTCACCAGAGCAGACGCACAGCCAGGGGGCCCCAGGGCCCGCCCCCCTGGGCTGGCCTCCTCCGGGGGTGGAGGGTGGGGGCTGGGGGGCTCACCCCAGGGCCCCTCGCCCCGCAAGCCGCCCAGGCTTGGACACGGACCAGGCCCCTCCAAGCGACCGCCCTGGCTCCCTGACTCACACAGGCCCCGTGGCCAGGGCTGGGGCAGGTGCGTCCCCTGCCTTCACCCACCTTCCCGGCTAGGGAGGGGAGGCAGTGTGCCCGGGGGGCCTTTCCAGGGAGGAGGGGGACAAGCAGCCAGAAAGGCGGGGTACCTGCTGGGGAAAACCCGGGCGGGGTCTCCCCCACACAGCAGCGTCCCCTCCACAGGCTTCGAGCGTGGAAGCCACTGGGTGCTGCGTGGAGGGTGGAACTGCAGGTCGGGGGCCCCGGGGAGACGGTGTGCACCCTCTCCCTCCCACCCCGTCCCCAAATCGGGCGGCCTCAAGGGCCGCATCGCTGGGTTCCCCACCCAGCCTTCTGTTCCCCGCGGTTTACACCTCGAGTCTGCAAACGGGCTGCCTCCCGGGCATGATGCAACAGGTTTAACCCGGATGGTTCGAACCAGCTCTGGCTTCTGGCCATCGGAACCGACTCCACACGCGCCTTCCCTCTCACCCCCGGGCCTTTAGTAGCCGGGTTCTGCTTTCCTAAACCCAAGTCCATCCCACCCAGCCTCTCCCGCCACACATTCCAGGAGACCCAGGTCCAGCAGGACGGACTCGCTGAGCCCGTGGGCCTTCTCAGCACAGATAACCAGCATCCCAGCTCAGACCACCCTTTTGACGCCCAGAGCTTTCCCAGGGCTGGGAAGGGCGCCTTGTTCCCTAGGGAGGGCAGGGAAGGGCCCAGGGCGCCCAGCTCCCTCGGGAAGTGCAAAGCTGAGCTGGCCTTGCAGGAGAGCCGGCCCTGCTCACTGGACTTCACCCACAAGGCGGAGAAGCCCACCCAGACCCCAGTGCAAGGGGAGGGCCCCTGCCCTGTCTTTTTCCTCTGCAAGGCCCCCGTCCTTGACCCTGGCTGCCCCATGGCTCCGCCCCTGCCCCTTCCTGCAGCCCAGCTGCCACCACCCTGCCCCTCCTGTCCATCTTCCTCAGCTGTGCCCCCCTAACAGGGACCCACCCCCCCACACACCTGAGCCCTGCCCGGCCCCAGCAAGGTGAGCCTTGAGCTCTCACTAGTGGCACCAGAGTAGCAGCAGAGGCCCATCTCTGGCCCTCACCATGCTCTGAATGTGCAGGTGCTTCACCATCCCACCTGCAGCAGTCTGGGGGAAACCGAGGCTCAGGAGGGTAGTGAAGGCGTATGCCCAAGCCAGGAGGGACACACCTGGAATCCCCCAAACCCACCTCATCTCGGAGAACACGTCAGCTCTTCTCGGCCTCCCTTCTCCGGTGGTGCGGGGGGGCGGGGGGTCTTCGTGGGGCTGTGAGACCACCCCATGCCCCCTTTCTCCTCGGCTCACACCCTGCCTGTGCCCGTCCTCCCCAGCAAGGGCTGGTCCGTGGGCGCCAGCCCACCCGGGCCCACGTCAGCCAACGCTGGGTGCCCTGCCTGGGCCCCTTGGCAGAGGCCTTGCTGCATGGGTCATGGACAGGGACCAGGGCAGGGCTGGGGTGGGGGAGCCTGTCCTGGGACCCCCAAGCTGAGCCTGCATCTCAGCAGCCCAGGAGGGGGCGCTGGGGGGCCAGGACGCGGGGAGCTGGGTGGGCTGGGCGGAGCCTCCAGCACGGAAACAAGGGAGAACAGGGCTTGGATGAGCTCTATCCCCTCTGCGGTCTTAGGCCGTCTCCAAAAACTATGGCGCATAATAAGGCCTGATAGTAAGTGGCAGTTTTATTTAAAACTGAGAAGAGCTCTTGGGCACCCTCCTCTACCTAAAAACAAAAAGGACAGCATCTTGTTTAAAATTTTACTTTGCTTCTTTTCCTCCTTGAATTCACATTTCTATTCCATTTTGCCCAAAGAATTCTATGATTCTATACTAATGTAATACATCGGTAAGCTTGGACAATGTTTTATCACTTGGTAATTCCTAATACAAGGATGTGAATATATATATTTAAGACTTGCTGTGAGCATAGGGCTCTAGGAGTTAAAACGCTATTCTGGGGAAGCGGATGTGGCTCAGGCGACTGAGCTCCTGCCTACTACATGGGAGGTCCGTGTTTTGAATCCTGGTGCCTCCTAAAGAAGACAGCGAGCTGGCGTGGTGGGCAGGCGCAGCAAGCTGACACAACAAGATGATGCAACAAGAGACACAAGAAGGAAAACATAATGTGTGACACGACAAAGCAGGAAGCAGAGTCTCCCAGTGCCTCCTAAAGAAAACGGGCAAGACAGCGAGCTGACGCGACAGGCAGGTGCAACAAGATGACACAGCAAGAGACACAAGAAGAAAAAACATAATGAGAGACACAACAAAGCAGGGAACGGAGGTGGCTCAAGCGGTTAGGTGCTTCCCAACCACATCGGAGGTCCTGGGTTCAGTTCCCGGTGCCTCCTAAAGACATAGCACACGGCAAATGCAAACAACGAGGGGGTGGGGAGAAATAAGTAAGTAAAATAAATCTTTTTAAAAATGCTATTCTGGATTGAATCATCAGTACACAACTGATGAAAACGACAATCATGTCAGAGGCTTTGGCAAATCATTACTAGACACAGAGAGCTAAATCCCTTGGAAATGCATCTCCTCATGGAAATATGGGACTAATTTTCAAACACCTTGTCTGTTTACATGTGGACATTACTTATGGCCACAACCAATCTGCTACAGCATGGATTCTGTTCGTTTTCACTTTTTCCCACAGTGGTGGAGGAGAAACTAGATGAGAACTGAAGGGCCTGTCACGTGGGAGCTCCTCCTGAACTACATGCAAATCGAGACCTCACATCAAGGTCAGCCCCCTTCTCAGGTAAGCACAGCTGCCCGGCAGCCTGTCCAGTTTGTTGAAAGCTGCTGGGCCAAAACTTGTGACTGTGGAAGGGGGTCCCACTGTGCAGGAAAGCCTCGCCCTCCGTGCCTGGGAGGCTCCCAGGCCACACCTCTCTCGTTAGGAGGGACCCCGGGCTCTGCGCAGGGGAGCAGAAGCTGAACCGCAGTCCCCTCGGGCAGGCCTGGGGGGGGCAGGACCGAGGGGCAGGATTTGGAAAGGACCTGCCACCTGTCCCTCTGCCCACTCCTGGGAGAGCCGTCCGGCCCCTCCCCAGGAAAGCGCGGCGCGGGCCGCCTCTGCCACGCTCCGCTGACCAGCTCTCTCCCACAGCACCCCGTGTCCAGGCACTGTGGGGCGGGGACGACGCTGGCTGACCTCGGCTTCCAGACGGGGCAGGGGCCCGCGGCCTGGGCATGGCGGAGGCCCCGTGCAGGGCCTCGCTCTGTGGAGGCTCTGGCCCTGCAGCCCAGGTCCCCGGGGGACTGCGCCTTGGGGGGGTGGAAATCCACACGGGAGCCCCCCCCGCCCAAAGGCTCCAGGGCCTGCGCCCCTAGGCAGGAGCCGTCCCACAGGCTGGGATGACGGGATGTCTGCGCCGACCAAAGCGCCAGAACCCACCTTGACCGTGGTCAGAAGGGAGCTGAGATCCGCAGGCCACACCTGACGGCCAGGTCCCTGCGACTCGGGGTCGATGAGGGGGTCGCGCCCTGTCCTGGGAGGGCTGCGTCCCATGGTAAGCTATTATTAGGAGCCTGCTGTATGCATGCCTCTGCATACCAGAGGGACACGAGAGCACCAACCCAGGGCTGTGAGGGAGTGTGCAGGTGGGGGAGGGGCACGGGTCCCAGCCGCTTGGGAACACCTGGGGAAACTGAGGCAGCAGGCCCACAGTCGGGTGACAGCACTGGGCTGTGGTCAGGTGCGGCCTCTCGGGGAGTCAGCGCAGTGCCCTTGAGCTGGGCAGAGGGTGGGTGGGGGTATAGAAGCAGCTGGAGAAGCCCCTTGTTCAATCTGAGCAGGGGCCTCTGTCTGAAGCCCTTGGCTTAGTCCCGAGGGACCACGTGCTCTGACCCTCAGTGTCCTGCCAGGCAGGGCCCAGGGCACCTCCCACCCCTGCCCACCCTCTCGCCCCTCCCCTTGCCCCAGCACCGTGGAGGTGAAGGCAGAGCTGCAGCAGGCAGGGCTGAAAGGGCAGGCCACGGGGGGGTTTCCTGAGCACCTGGATGGAGGCTGCTGCTGGGCGCCTGGGGGGGGGGGCTGACCGCCTGCACCTTCTAGCAGAAGCAGGGGAAGAAGGGGAAGATTGGGGGTGGCCCCCATCACCCTGCCCTTCCCCCAGTCCAAGCTTCCATCACCTGACCGCCGGCCCAAGGCCCCCTGCCCCCCACCCCATCACCTACCCTCCACCCCACAGGCTGCAGCAGGAAACCTCCGCCCACCTGCAAGCTCTGCTCTCTGGGTTTTCGCTTAACAGTTAGAGACCCTCAGGGACTTCTGAGGAGGAAGTGCTAGGTCTGTGGTTCTCTCCCTGTCCCAGGCTGCTTCAGTACTGGGTGGGGATGGGGGTAGGACCAAGCAGAGACTGCTGGGAGGGAGCACGGGGTCAGGAGTGGCTGCCCCTGGAGCTGGAGAGGGGGCGGGGCTGCTTGGCTCTGGGTCCCAGGCTGGAGGACCCCAACCCGGCACGTGCTGGCCTGGAGGGGCTGGCTGATGGCAGCTCCCCTCCCAGCCCTGGCTTCCTGCTCCCCATTCTGCCTGGGGCAGGGTGGGGGTGGGCTGCAGGCCCCTGGCAGAGAGGCCGAGTCCCAGGCTGGGGAAAGCACAGGGAGGAGTGGGCTTGCGTTCGTTTGGGGGCTCTTGCCAGCGGGTTGCAGATTCTGCAGTTGTGCCGAGGCGTCTCTGAGCTAAGGGAGCAGACGTTTGGTGTCTTTCTCTTTTAGAACCCACAGGTGCGGTGGCGTGGGGGCGTCCAGCCTCATCACACAGCTGCAGGAGCTCGGTGTGGCCCCCACTGTCCTTACCTGCTGCCTGGGGGTGAGAGGCGGGGAGAGGCCTGACCTGGGGGAGCCCCCTCCCTTGCTCCCCGTGGCCCCCCAGGGCACGTTGGCCCCACCCCCAGGAACAGACCCAGGGCAAGGAGCAGCATGCCCACACCCCCAGAGCCAGGGACCCTTGCATCTCCCTGGTTGGAGGATCAGAGGGAACCTGGGGTGGGGGGGCTGGGGTCCCCTCCCACCTGGTCCTTAGCATGTAGGGGTCTCGGCCTTGCCTCCAGGCCCACGGGTGGGGAAGTCAGCTGACCGCAGAAGCAGGGGACAGGGCCACCCTCCTTCGGCCCCACACCTGCTGCACCTGCTGCACCTGCTGCACCTGCCCAGGGCCGCCCTGGCTGCCGGCTGCTGCCCAGGCTGTGGGGCCGCTCTCTTCGCGCTGGTCCAGATGGCCCCGGAACACGCACGCGCCGCTGGAGTGGCTCCCTGCAGTGGGGGGCGAGGGCCCTCCCTGGCTGCCGGGTGGGCTGGGTCTCCACAGCGAGTTGCCCACCCACCCCCAGCATCTGCTCTGAACCCTGAGGGCATGTTGCAAGTCCTGGGGCTCCCTGGGGGCAGCCCACCGAAACTTGACACTGCTCCAGGCAGAGGCACCTGGGAGGTGGATGCAGACCTTCCTCCTCCCCCAG
>JAKSZT010041213.1:0-11778 GCA_026826555.1 Tolypeutes matacus | reverse complement strand
GGAAAGGCTTTGCGGGAAAGCAGCAATGGCAGGAAAGGCTGCGGGTTCAAGGACTCTGTGCCCTGGTGCCCGGCTCCCAGCCTTGGCTGCCAGAGCCCACTCCCCACCTCTGGGCATTTTCCAGGCCACACGGGCACCTAAAGATGAAAGGCAGGGATGAGGAAATGCACTACCAAGCTGTTCAATAATAATGAGCTCAGGGAAATCACTCAGAGGGAGAACCTAAAAGCCCAGCCTTATTTCAAGGATAAGCTGGTAGGGGCAGTAAAAATACCTTCTAGTAGAGCCTAACTCTAGAGAAAGGTAGATCTCCTAGGCACTCACTTTATCAGCCATTCGGCCTCCAAAATCTGTAGAAAGCTGCAAAAGAAAATTTCCCTGGGCCCTAGTCTTCCATTAACTCTCTTTTAGAAACAGTCTTATCAGTTTTCAACAATTGAGTCCATGCCACCAAGATGGAGCAGGTAAGAGCAGCAGGTGCAGGGTCTGGCTCAGGCTCACCTTTTAACTGTCACCATTAAAGGCACCATCACCTCAGAGCCCTCCGAACCCAGGCGCCAATCAGCAGGGACCTGGCCCCAAGCTGCCTCCCCAGGTGGACCTCCGGGGCCTTGCCCCAGGGGAGGACGAGAGGGACCTGAAGCCCTGCTTGAACCAGGAGGAGACTCCGCTGACCCTTGACATGGCAGGTAAGATTCTTTGTTTCTTACTTAGCACGGGAGCCCCTTACTGGGTCCTCATCTGCCACTCAAGACCTCTCTAGCCTGGCTTCTTCCTCATAAGGGGAGTGAATGGGGAATCAAGATCCAGGCCCTTTACTAAACCTCCCCTACCTCCGGCCCATGATTTACAAAATTCTTGGCTATTCCCAGCTCCCTGCCTACTCCCATGCAGCGCTCCAGTCCTTCCAGTGACAATGTCTCCCAGGGCTTTACCCCTTGAGGGAGATAACTAAGTGGATGCAGCCCCCAGAGCAGCCCCTATTGGGGTCTTATCAGGGGCGGGGCTTCCCTGGATGCCTTAGCTCCCTGCCAAGGAGCTGCCCAGGGATTTTCCTGGAGTGAAGAAGCTGGAGGGTCCCACATTAAATCTCTGCCGTGTGCTTTGCCTGAAAGTGATTCTCAAGTCAGGTCTTTCCCTAAGCTATGCAAGTGTGTAAAATTCTCCCTTCTGTCTTCATCTGGGCTTGCTTTAACTTTGTCAGTCTGCTCATCCCAGGAACTCATGAATCAGATTTGGGCTTCTCCTGTTACAAATTGGATAATGGTGAAAGATAGCCTAAAAATGGGTCTTTAAATGTCAGTACTGTCTAGCAATAGGATTTGATGTGTAAAAGAAATCGCAGTGGAATTAGTTCATCTGCTGCAAAAGCAGAAAAACTTAACTACACTAACATTATTAATAACATAGTTTTAGTTGCTTAGTTAATAAACAAAAGTGCCCAGTTTGGTTTGAAGTAAAAACTTACTAGAAATTGTAACTAAGAGTTAAGATCATTTATATTATAAAACAAGAGCTGAAACGACTCTAGCTGGTGGACTTGCCCTGGCCTGTTGTCGTGGCAGTCTTAGTTAACTTGCCTTTGTTTAGGGCCACTTTCTATCTGGCCTCGGCCTTGCTAGAGTAAGGGTAATTATAAACTGGACTTACCTTTGATTATGAGTATTTGGTGACTAGCTTACAAGCTTTGCCCTTAGACTTGAGCTATTGTGATGGTAATCTTAGACTAATTTACCTTTGTTTATGGTTACATCAAGTCAAGCCCCACCCTCCTGTATGTTTGCTGTTGTGATGATAATTCTGAACTGAGTTTGTCTTTGTTTATAGTTATTTCAGGACTGGGCTCACTTTTGCCATGGTAATTATTCTGTTCTCTCCTGTTTGTATCCATGGCAGCTTCTGCTCCCCATGGCTTGGTGGAAGGCCAATTGGAGACACCCCTCTCTCCTGTGCTTCCACTGGTGTCAATGGCTCTGCTTTTGCTCGTGATTATCCAGGTGTGGACTCTGATTTACCTACTCTGGGCAAGAGCCCAGAGGGAACCCACAAACTTTGAAGAGATTGCTGCCTCCTGGAATCCTCGGCCCTCGAGGTCTACTCTTCCATTCCAGAGGCCTCTGGAATCCTGTCATCCCCAAGGACTGGGGAGTGGGGGGCCTCTCACTTTGAACGTCTTGTCTCCTAAAAGCAGCAGGTCATGAGAAAAAAATAGGTTTCCTTGCGACTTCAGTGACCTCAGTGAGTATATACTGGAATCGGTAATTGCTCATTCGAGATCTGTCAAAGTCAAAATGGGAAATAAGCAGAGCTCTGAAGTAAAGGGAAATGTAGATTGTATTTTAAAGCATTGGGGACAATTTTGTTATAAGTCAATAACTAAAAAGAATGAAATTCTTGCACAAAACTGCATGGTCACAGTACAGATTGATTAGAAGTAACCTTCAAAGAGCTCTTTTGAGTATAATGTTATTTTTTACACTTAAACTTATTTTGTAAGAGAAGAAAAATTATAAGTAACAGCGAGTTGTGTGTTTCTGTGTGTAACACTCTATTTGTGTCTATTTGTTCAGCATATATTTTCGTACATCAGGATGGTAATATCAAATTGACATATGAAAATTCTTAAAAGAGCTCTTTTCAAATTGTTAAAAATTAAATATGTGCCTTGAATATACCTGGGGTCCAAATTCGACTAAGCAGGATGGAAAGGTCATATAGAAATCTGAATATAGAAACTATTGGGAGGGAAGCGGCTGTGGCTCAATCAGTAGGGCTCCCGTTTACCATATGTGAGGCCCCGGGTTCGGTTCCCGGGGCCTCCTGGTGAGGGCAGGCCCGCCTGCACGGCGTGGTTGGCTGACCCAGCGAGCACAAGCAGCAAGGGGGGGATAAATGAATAAATAAATAAAATCTTTAAAAAAAAAAAATAGAAACTATTGGGAAAGGGAAAAAGGTTTTCCTAAGCTCTTTGAACTACCCTGACCCCAGGGTCTTCTTTTGCTTTGCCAGAGCTCTGAGGGAGGGGCTAGGTGTGACAGATAAAAACTCTATCTTCTAGGCCTGGGAATTAAGAATCAGAGTTTGTCCTGTAATCCCCCAATTTAAAACCTTTTAAACAGCCTTAAAATATGGGCGGTTAATAATTCTATTACCAATTTTTTTAAATTATTATTATTCTTGATTTAATTTATTGTAGAAAAAAGTAAGAGAAAATGAGTTGGGAAGAAAAAAGAGGAGGAGACACAAACTGGATGAGGATTTTCATATTGGGCCTCCTATCCAGAGGCCTCAGCAGCCCTGCCACGGATCTGTCCAATTCTTTCGCATGAAGAAGTTGATCTTGCGAGCCATTTCCATGTTGTAGATCCAAGGACAGTTTTCATAGCTTTCCTGCTGTCGCTGTCGGCATGGCTTCTCAGAGTACCGCCGTCGCTTAATATCCTCACTGAGCCCATCCATGGTAAGGATTCTGTGTAGGGTCCTGTATGCACCTTCCACATTCCCTTCCTGTATCATCACAGTCCTGGCAACGAACTTCAGATGTCTTGCCATGACCTTGTATTTAAGTCTTCAGGGGGAAGCGGCTGTGGCTCAATCAGTAGGGCTCCCGTTTACCATATGGGAGGCCCCGGGTTCGGTTTCCGGGACCTCCTGGTGATGACAAGCCCGCCCGCACGGCGTGGTTAGCTGACCCAGGGTAGCACAAGCAGCAAGGGGGGGATAAATGAATAAATAAATAAAATCTTTAAAAAAATAAAAATAAAATAAAATAAAATAAAAGTCTTCACTCCCATGCCTGCTGGTTCCTGTCACTCTATTACCAAATTTCAGTAAGTAAAGGAAAAGTTCTTGAAAGCAATGGAAAGATATTTTCTAAATTACGTTTAAAACAAATTAAACAATTATAGTTATACCAGAACCTGTCAGTCGGTATGATTTAAGGTTAGTCACAATTTTAGAATTTTATTAAAGATAAAAGAGATTTTAGGGAAGCGGCTGTGGTTCAATCAGCAGGGCTCCCGTTTACCATGTGGGAGGCCCCGGGTTCGGTTCCCGGGGCCTCCTGGTGAAGGCAGGCCCGCCCGCACGGCGTGGTTGGCTGACCCAGCGAGCACAAGCAGCAAGGGGGGGATAAATGAATAAATAAATAAAATCTTAAAAAAAAAAAAAGAGATTTTAGCCGCTTGTGAAAGAAGGAAAAAAACATTCCTTGCATGAACTATAATGGTTTCAATTTTATTTAGATTGGCTATAATCTCCCTAAATTTATAGAATACCAATTAAACAAATTAGCATTATATGTATTCAATCTTTAAGATGCTGAAAATTGTAATTTCTTATTTCATGAAATGTAGATCTATCCTCAAGTGAAATGACTAGTTTTCACAAAACAGTATAAGGGATTTAAGACAAGACTTCTAAATGGATAAACAAAATTTTCATTGGTTGCTAATTGTCATTTAATAAGCTTGTTTAAAGGTAAAGTGACTAGTCTATGTGGTTATGGTTCATTATAGGATGTTTGCAAAAGCATTTCTAAACTGAAATATTTATTTATTTATTTATTTATTTATTTATTTATTTAATTAATTTATTTTTTTAAGATTTTATTTATTTATTCATTTATCCCCCCCTTGCTGCTTATGCCCGCCGGGTCAGCCAACCACGCCGTGCAGGTGGGCCCTGCCCTCACCAGGAGGCCCCAGGAACTGAACCCGGGGCCTCCCATATGGCAAACGGGAGCCCTACTGATTGAGCCACAGCCGCCTCCTGTAAACTGAAATATTTAAATGTCTAATTCCACAGAGTCATTATTAAATAGAAAACTAAACTTATATTGAAAACAAAAAGTAGCTTCTTAGGAAGCAGATGTGACTCAGGTGACTGGGCTCCCGCCTACCACGTGAGAGGTTGCTGGTTTGGATCCTGGTGTCTCCTAAAGAAGACAGCAAGCAGGTGTGATGAACAAGCATGGCAAGCTGACACAACAAGAGACACAAGAAGGAAAAACATAATGAGAGGCACAACAAAGCAAGGAGCAGAGGTTCCCTGTGCCTCCTAAAGAAGACAGTGAGTTGATGCAATGGGCAGGCACAGTAAGCTGACTCAACAAGATGATGAAACAAGAGATGCAGGGAGGAAAAACATAATGAGAGACACAACCTAGCAGGGAACAGAGGTGGCTCAAGCGATTAGGCACCTCTCTCCCGCATCAGACTCCTGGGTTTGGCTCCTGGTGCCTTTTAAAGAAACAAGGAAATATATACATAAATGATATTTTTGTAAGCAAATTATATATTTATATATCATTTTGCAAATGTTGGTATGTATTGTGAAAATTTTTATTTTTACCCACAATAAAAAAAAAAAAAGAATGAAAAAAAAAAAAGAAACAAGGAAGATGAACAGACACAGCAAGTGATACAAGGGGGGTGGAGAGAAATAAATAAATAAAATATATCTTTTTTTAAAAAAGTAGCTTCATAACAGGGAAATCTGTCAGAGGCTACCTCCATCTGTTTATTAAATTGGTGGTAAGGGAAGATAATCTTGATTCCATTGGGAATCTTAGGTCTTCATAAAATAATGGGGAAAGTAGTTTTTCCTGTACTGCTAAAGTAACATACCTGTTAATTAACATAATCATGGTAAAGGTATAAAAGTAAAAAGTAAAGCACTAAAAATAGTTCATATGATATGTTATAAACTGCATTGGAAGTATTTAGAAATTTTATAAAAATTTTAAAAGATAGACTTCAGTATTGTCAAACTCTCTTGTGTATTCAAACTAGGCCCAAATACCCTGCATGGTACCTCTCCATTTGAGTTATGGGCTAGGTGGGTTGCTATAACCCCTAAAACAATAAAAATATCTACCACATCTGGACATGCTCCTAAGGTGGATGGAGAGTATGTTGCAGTTTCAAATTCCTGCAGCAGCTGGTGATGGTTTGATATGGCCAGGTGTACAATGGACATTGCCTCCAGACTGGCACTGTTTCGTTGTGCTGAAGGGCACTATGCACCAGGCTAGTGAAACGTTGGAGCCTTGCCTTTTTAGTCTCTCTCTAGAATCAATGGTGCTGTAACATTCTGGCTATGTGAAGGACATACCAATTGGAGCAATAATTACCAGAGTAATGGGAGTAAAACAAACTCAGTTGGCATTATGGCCTGCTCCCATGTAGAGATAACAGGTATGGCATTCAAACCTAGAGATTAGATCTATTAATTGCAGCTCTAAGAGAAACTTATGCGTTGATGAGTGCATTGATTAGTATTAAGTACTGTACTTATATTCCTGATGAATATGATAATATCTCTCCTATTCTAGATCATATAGAGAGGGATGTTGAACATACTAAAGGTCCTGGTAAACTCAATTCATTTTCTAAGTAGTTAATGAAAGTGCCTATAAGATAAAGGAATGACTCTCTTAAGTACTGTCTTTATTTTGTTTGCCATAACCTTGTCTTGTTACCTATACTGTCTTTGTGAGTTTATGTCTAGGGCAGAGCCTCTCTTCATACCTCTCCTAGCTGTCCTAGCCATAACCACCACCATGGGTACTGGGGTTGGCAGGTTATACCAAACCCAGTAGATCTCCCTTAATCTCTCCCTAGAGTTAACCACAGCATAAAAGAAACTAGGTGTGATTTAGAAGTCCTTAGACAGCAAACAGACTCCCTTGCTGCTGTGGTGCAGCAAAATCACAAAGCATTTTTCTAATTGCAGCACAAGGAGGAACCTGCCTCTACCTCAGGGAGGAATGCTGTTTCTATGTAAATTGCTCCAGAACAGTCCTAGACAGAATTTGAAACCTACAAGATCAAGCCCATCAACTTTGAGAGGATGCAGCCTCTGAAGGAACCTGGACTTTCTCATTCTCATGGTCCAGTATGTTATGGCTGGCCCCAGTTTTGGTTCTGCTTACCACCAATTCTTTATCTTTTTAGTAGGATCAAATATCTTTTTTTTTTTTTTTTTTACCGGGAGGTTCCGGGGATCAAACCTGGGTCCCTCCATATGGGAGACGGATGCCCAACCAGTTGAGCCACATCTGACCCCTAGGATCAAATATCTTAAATTCTAAGTTTATTTCCCCCAGAATCAATGCCTTCCAGAACACGATATTTGTCATGTGGGGATTTCATCCAGCTCCAACCATGGTGCTGGACCCATCTTCCTTCAAGTGCCGTGGAATAGCCAGAGGGTTTTACACCATCAGGCAGGGCCTGCTCCCCATAAACAGCAGGAAGCAGCTAAAGAATTACCATTGCACTTGAGCACCCCTTTAAGAATAAGGTTGTAAACTCTCTGAGGGCATATTTGAGGCAGAATGGTATAGGGAAAAGAGAAGTCCCAGCAAGGAACATGGCTTTGAGACCCCATTTAGAACGCCCCTGCTACTAAGAATGCTGGAAAGACTGCACAGAGACCCTGGCAATGATATCCCATTTGGAACTCTTCTGGGGTCAGGGGAAAGCCCCAAATGCCTCCAGAAAAAAGGCCTTGCCATTGGCTTCCTGAGAGTTAACAGGTGGTACAAACAATTAGAGCAGCAAACAGCTGGGATCCCTCCCCAATGTTAGGAAAGGGGGGTAGAAAGACTTTAAAAAGCCTAACCCAGGGCCCCATGTGCACATCTAACCCTGTAGCATGCCTGCATAGTTATCTTAATAAACCCTTTACTCCCTCATCTCCCTTATGGTATGTCCTTAAATTCTTCTACGCAACATAGCCAAGAACCTAGATGCCCAGGACCCAGAGTGTTCCACTAACACCAGGAGCCTGGAGATGTGGTCAGGGGCCTCGGCCTGGCTGTGCAGAAGCTGGCATTTCAGGGTTCTGTACCCATCCAGGCTGAAGGGCCACCGGGTGTCCAGGGTGGCCGTGGAGGGCTGTGTGCTTGCTAAAGGACAAGGTGTCTGTGATGGTTTGAGTTTATTTTTGTGAATCCCTAAAAAAGAGAAAGATTATGTTTGTAAACTGGTGTGTCCCTCAGGGTGTGCTACCCTTTGATTGTATGAAATTAAAAGGTTCTAAGTTTACTTAAAGATGTCAGTTTAGGGCTTTTGATTTGACCACGTCAGTAAGGCGAGACTCAGGTTGGGTCCCCACCCCCTTGGTGGGCCTATATAAATGGACACTTATTCAAGAAGACATAAAAGGGCACATCTCACTCTGCAGTGTGCCCACAGGCAATGCCTTGGACCGTGTACTCTTCTTGTTTTCTTGTTTCTTTAATAAACTCTTTACTCCCTTGCCTACCCTATGGCATATTCTCAAATTCTTTCGTGACATAAGCCAAGAACCTAGAAGCCCAGAACCCAGATCTTTCCAGTAACATCATTTGGCGAGCCAAGCCAGGAAACAGAGAGGCAAATGGCGCTCCTCAACCTCCACTGGAGACTGCAGGAACCTGGCCCCCAGCTGCATGATCATGCAGACCACTGGCGTCCCACCCCAGCAGAGGATGGAAGGGGCCTGAAGCCGCATGTGGACCATCAACCAGGAGGACTTGGGTGACCCTTGATGTGGCAGGAGGCACCGGTGACCGAATCCGGGACCTCCTATGTGGGAAGCGGGCGCTCAACTGCTTGAGCCACATCCGCTCCTCTCAATGGTTTTCTAATCTCATTGTCAGAAGTAATGATGTGTGATTGTCATTAAAGGCTACTGTTTTATCAAGAGTTGATGGAAGTAGTTTTCTGATTGTATTGCATGGTGAGGGTTATGACAGCTTTCAGAATCATTTTACCTGAGTGTCTTAGTCACTTACAGTGAATGCTGCAGTGAATCCAAGGGGGTTAGGGAGGAAGAAAATAGTTAAACACAGCATTTTCTTTTTTTTTTTTTTTACCGGGAGGTCCCGGGGATCGAACCCGGGTCCCTCCATATGGGAGACGGACGCCCAACCAGTTGAGCCACATCCGACCCCCAAGCACAGCATTTTCTACCTAAGCATATTACTTGATTTCATCCTGCAAATTTCAACAAGTACACCAAAGTGCAACTCAAAAAGTGCAACTCCAAAAAGGGTTGGCAAACTATACCTTGATTACTTCTTACCCTTCATTTTCTACAAGAACCATCTTATGCTTTGTGGACATCTAACACACTGAGCATCGCTTTCTTCCAAGTAGACTTAAAAATATCTTATCATTATTTTAAAAAGATTAGGTTAGAGCTGGCTTGAAGCCAAGAACTCTTTTCATTACCTATCTTAATGTAAGAGGATTTTTTAAAGTGTGAAAATTTAAGGACCACTATATAATTGCTGAGAAGAAAGATGATTGTCTCGGCCACAATTATCTCTGTAATCTCCTACTGGATTTAGTTGGTTATTTTATGTCCTGGTTTGAGTCTTTTGTGGACCCCAGAAAATTATGTCCTTAAGCTCAGCCATTCTTGTGCATGTACGTGGGACTTTTGGTTAGATTCAGTTAAGGCATCTTTTGATTAGGTCAATCTTAATTAGATCACTTCGATTATGGGCCTTTGATTAAATTGTGGGACCCAGGGTGTGTTCTAATCCTTTTACTGGAATCTTATATAAACTAAGGACTGAAAGCAGAGACACACAAAGAGAGTAGCCATTTTACCCTGCCATGTGAGAGAGGACTCCATGATCCTGAGAGGCTGAGAGAAAGGCTGGAGGCTGGAATGAGCAGAGCAGCTGAAGCTGAAACAAGGAAGCCCAGAGGAGAGGGGAGGGATGAGCCATGTGCCTAATCACTTACAGTTGAGCTCAGGGAAAAAGTGATTCTGGAGGAGAAGGCAGAGACTGGCTACCATTTTGCCTTGTCATGTGACAGGAGTCCAGGATTGCCAGCAGCCAACCCTTGGAGAGAGAACATGTCTAATGAAGTCTTGATTTGGACATTTTCACAGTCTTGGAACTATAATCTTTTTTTTTTTTTTTTAAGAATTTATTTATTTACTTTTATCCATTTTTACCTCCTCACAACCCCCCCCCCAATTTTTGCTGTTTCTGTGTCCATTCATTGGGCAACTCTCTGTGTCCATTTCCTGCCCTCTCTTCTCATCCTTCTCCTGCTGTCTTCACTGGGATTTGATCCTCGGAATCTCTGATATGGGAGAGAGGCGTCCTACCGTCTGTGCCGCCTTAGTTCCTGGCTTTTTGGTGCGTCTCGTCTTGGCTCTCCCTTGTGTCACTCTCCTGTTACGTCATCATCTTGCTGCGTGGCTCGCGGTGACTGATGGTGCACCTGCACACGGGGCCTGGCAGTGCACCTGCGCATGGGACCTGGTGGTCCACGCGCCTTCTATATTTTTCTTTTTCTTATTTTTACCAGGAGGTCCCGAGGATCAAACCCAGGTCCCTCCATATGGGAGACAGACGTCCAACCACCCGAGCCACATCCATCCCCTGGAACTATAATCTTTTACCCTAATAAATTCCCATTACAAAAGCAAAAAAAAAGAAGAAGAAGACATGGAAGAAGAGAGAGCTCTGTCATGTTTGATCCTAGGGCCCCAGAAAGAGGTGAGCCATTTGTCTGATAGTTTGCAGCTGAAGAGAACAGAACAGCTGATCAGCTGAGAAAGCCTGGAAAGAAGCAAAGTCCATGCCAGACTGATATAGGAAGCCCTGAGAGACAAGCCCTCTGCCAGCCTACAGCTGAGATCAGAAGATCCTGGGCCCATGGAGCCTTAAGAAGAAGAAGGAAGGAGAGACCAGGCAGAAATCGCCCACCATCTTGCTTCAACACATGGCCTTGAGTTGGACCTTTTAGGGCATTGTAACTGTAAACTCTTACCCCAAATAAATACCCTTTATAAAAGCCAACAGATTTCTGGTACTTTGCATCAGCACCCCTTTGGCTGACTAATACAGCACCCATTGTCCTTTTTTTTTTTTTTTTAAGTTTTATTTATTTATTCATTTATCCCCTCCCTGTTGCTTGTGCTCACTGGGTCAGCTAACCACGCCGTGCGGGCGGGCTTGCCTTCACCAGGAGGCCCCGGGAACTGAACCCAGGGCCTCCCATATGGTAAACGGGAGCCCTACTGATTGAGCCACAGCCGCTTCCCCCATTGTCCTTTTCCTAGGTAATCCAGGGCAGAGAGAAGCAAAGTTATTTCAAGAAGCAAGTTCTGATCTTCAGGATTGGGGAATGAACTATGGACTAGAGTGGACTTACTGATATTCTACTATAGACTCATTGTGATTCTAGCATTGGAAGAAATTACAACATTTCTATGGAGGCAGTGGCTGCTGAGGCTCTGGGAGCAGGGAGAGGGAAAAGCAGTTGTAATACGGGGGCTTTTTCAGGACTTGGGAATCATCCTGAGTGACATTGCAACAACAGATATAGGCCATTTTATGTCGTCACATAACATGCAGCACTGAGCGGGAGAGAGTGTGGACCACAGTGTGAACTACGGTCCATGCTCGGTGGCTGATGTTGCCTGGTCTCTGCCTCCCGCCTGGGCCTCCTCCTCCTCTTGGGGCTCCGTGGGCCCAGCCGCTTCCTGACGTCAGCTGCCGGCTGCGTAGGGCCTCCGGCATCAGTCTCAGCACTTCTTCCAAATCTCAGCTGTGAGCTCTCGGGCAGAATGGCCGCCTCTCCCTGGGGCGTCAGCTGTCTGAGCCGCCTTCTTTCTGCCACGGGGCAGGATGACAAAGGGGAGCTCTGTCTTCCTGTGTGTCTGTCTGTCTTGTGAGGGCCCGTTTATATCAGACCCAGAAGGGGGTGGAGACCCAGCCTGAGTCAGGCCCAGTGACACAGTCAAATCAAAAGCCCTGACCTC
>JAKSZT010041211.1:0-14105 GCA_026826555.1 Tolypeutes matacus | reverse complement strand
ATTTTCATTATTTCAATATTGATAATAATAAACAAAAAACCAAAGAACAAACAAGAAAATTCCTTACCTCTCAATCTCTCTATGCTTCCCTCATTGTACATAGCTGCTGTTTCTGGCTCTTCTATCCAGTGTATAATCAGTGGCTTTTAGTATAATTACAATGTTGTGCATTCATCATCTTAAAAATTCTAGAACAATTTCATTACTCCAAAAAGAAAGACTCCAAACCCCTTAGCATTCCTTCTTCAGACTTACATAACAACTAATCTTTTATCTTTATGAATTGATTTATATTTTATATAAATAGAATTATACAATATGTAGTACTCTGTATCTGGTCTGCTTCACGTAGTATAGTTTTTTTTTTGTCTGATATTAACATTGTGTAGTATTAACTTACATTTGTTCAGCTTCAAGGAAAAATTGTCTTATATATACAATTCTATCCATATTCGTATTTCACATAATATATTTATATTGCACTTAATGTATTTGGTTCATAATAGGGCATTCATACAGTATTTGTCCTTTTATGTCTGGCTTGCTTCACTCAACATAATGTTCTCCAGGTTCATCCATGTTGTCATATGCTTCCCGACTTCATTTCTTCTTTCTGCTGCATAATATTCCATCGTGTGTATACTCCACTATTTGTTATCCATTCATCAGTTGATGGACATCTGGGTTGTTTTCAATTTTTGGCTGTTGCGAATAACGCTGATATGAACATCAGCATGCAGATATCTATTTGTTTCAATGCTCTCAGTTGTTCTGGGTATATACCTAGCAATGGTTTTACTGGATCCCATGGCAAGTCTATATTCAACTTTGTAAAGAACTGCCCAACAGTCCTCCGCAGTGGCTGTACCATTCTATATTCCCACCAACAGTGAATAAACATTCCTATCTCTCCACATCCTCTCCAACATTTACAGTTTTCCGACTTTTTACTAGTGACCAGTCTAATAGGTATGAAATGATATCTCATTTTAGTTTTGATTTGCATTACCCTAATTGCTAGTGATGTTGAGCATTTTTTCATATGTTTCTTTGCCATTTGTATTTCTTCTTTGGACAGTTGTTTTTTCAAGTCTTTTGCTCGTTTTTAAATCAAATACTTTGTCTTTTTTTGTTGAGTTGCATGATCTCCTTATAGATCATGGATATTAAACCCTTATCAGATATGTGTTTGCCAAATATTTTCTCCCATTGAGTTGGCTGCCTTTTCACCATTTTGACAAAGTCCTTTGAGGTGAAAAAGTGTTGAATTTTGAGGAGGTCCCATTTATCTATTCTTTTCTTTTGTTGCTCATGCTTTGGGCATAAGGTTTAAGAAACTACCACTTACCACAAGATCTTGAAGATGTTTTCCTAAAATTTCTACTAAGAGTTTTATGGTTGTTTTTATATTTAAGTCCTTGATCCATTTTGAGTTAATTTTTGTATAAGGTGTGAGATAGGGGTCTTCTTTCTTTCTTTTGGATATGAATATCCAGTTCTCCTAGCACCGTTTGTTGAATAGACTGTTCTGACCCAGCTGGGTGGGCTTAAGAGCCTTGTCAAAAATCACTTGACTGTAGATGTGAAGGTCAATTTATGACTTCTCAATTTGGTTCCATTGGTCAATCTGTCTATCCTTATGCCAGTACCATGCTGTTTTTACCACTGAAGCTAGGTAATATGCTTTAAAGTTAGGAAGTGAGAGTCCTCCAACTTTGTTCTTCTTTTTTTTAAGACATTTTTTTTTTTGCTATTTGGGGTGCCTTACCCTTCCAAATAAATTTTATTATTGGCTTTTGGATTTCTGCAAAAAAGGCTGTTGGGATTTTTATTGGGATTACGTTGAATCTGTAAATCAGTTTTGGTAGAATTGACATCTTAACTATATTTAGTCTTCCAATCCATGAACATGGAATGTCCTTCCACTTATTTACGTCTTCCTCGGTTTCTTTTAGCAATGTTTTGTAGTTTTCTGAATATAGGTCCTTTATGTCCTTGGTTAAGTTTATTCCTAAATATTTGATTGTTTTTGTAAATGGAATTTGAAATGGAAATTATAAATGGCATTTTATTTTCTGATTGCACATCAGATTATACATGGAATTTTTTTTCTTATTGCACATCAGTAGTGTATAGAGACACTATTGATTTTTTTGTATTAACCTTGTATCCCACCACTTTGCTGAACTTGTTTATTAATTCGAGTAACTTTGTTGTGGATTTTTCAGGATTATCTAGATATAGGATCATCAGTGAATAGTGAAAGTTTTATTTCTTCCTTCCTATCCGGGTGCCTTTTATTTCTTTTTCTAGTCTAATTGCTCTAGCTAGAACTTCTAGCACAATATTGAATAATAATGGTGACAGCGGACATCCCTGTCTTGTTCCTGATCTCAGCAGGAAAGCTTTCAGTCTTTCACCATTGAGTACAATGCTAGCTGTAGGTTTTTCATATATGCACTTTACCATATTGAGAAAGCTTCCTTCTCTTCTTATCTTTTGGAGTGATATTAAAAATTTTAAATTTTATAAGGTTTTTTTATTTATTTAAAGATTTATTATATTTATTTACCTCCCCACCCCTTTGTTGTTTGCAGTCACTGTCTGCTCTCTGTGTCCATTTGCTGTGTGCTGTCTGTGTCTGCTCGTCTTCTCTTTAGGAGGCACCGGGAACTGAACTCGGGACCTCCCATTTGGAAGAGAGGCACTCAATCATCTGAGCCACCTCAGCTCCCTGGTTGTTGTGTCTCTCATTGTCTTTCCTCTTTTGTGTCTCTTTTGTTGCATCATTTTGTTGTGTCAACCTGTTGCATCTGCCTGCAGTGCCTGCCCGCTGAGCCAGCTCCCCTTCTTCAAGAGGTCCCAGGAACTGAACCCAGGATCTCCCATGTGGTAGGCAGAAGTCCAATCACTTGAGTGACATCCGCTTCCCTGGAGTGTTTTTATCAAGAAAGTGTGCTGTATTTTGTCAAATGCCTTTTTCTGCATCAGTCGAGAGGATCATGCAATTTTTCTTCTACTTATCAATGTGGTTCATTACGCTAATTGACTTTCTTCTGTTAAACCAGTCTTGCATATCTGGGATGAAATCCACTTGATTGTGGTGTATAATTCTTTTAATGTGCTTTTGGATTCTGTTTACAAGTATTTTGTTGAGGATTTTTGCATCTATATTCATTAGAGATATTGGTCTGTAGTTTTCTTTTTTTGTAGTATCTTTATATGGTTTTGGTATTAGGGTGATGTTGGCTTCATAGAATGAGTTTGGTAGTATTCTTTTTTTTTTTTTTAACAAATCAATTTTGTTGATACATATCAACAAAGTATACAATTCATCCATAGTGCACAATCAATGGTATTTGGCACAATCACATAGTTGTTCATTTATCGCCTCAATCATCATTACAGCCGTTTCATTATTTCAATAATAATAAACAAAAAGCAAACAAACAAACAAGAAAATCCATTACCTCTCAATCTCTCTATGCTTCCCTTGCTGATCATAGCTCCTATTTCTGGCTATTCTTGCACAATTACTTTTTTTTTTTTCTTTTCTTTATAAATTGATTTTCTTTTTTTTCTTTATAAATTGATTTATATTTACATTTTATATAAATGGAATCATTTATATTATATTAATTATGTTATACAATATAATTTAAGTATTTTTACTAGTGTTTTTTAGTGCATATAATATAGTCAAACTGATCAAATATAGTCAAATCAATCAAATGTAGTCAAATTGACCAAAATTTTCCCTAACAGCTTATGTATTTTTTTTTACTTTATTTTGTACATTTAATAATTGAAAATATAAACAATTAAAAACTAAAAAGTAAACACAGATGAATAAATATATACATTTCTCAAGTAAATGTAATGGATACATATAAATTTTTTTTTAATCAAACAATGTTACACAATATATTTGGTTTATAGTAACACATTCATACAGTATTTGTCCTTTTGTGTCTGGCTTGCTTCACTCAACATAATGTCCTCCAGATTCATCCATGTTGTCATATGCTTTACCACTTCATTTCTTCTTACAGCTACATAATATTCCATCGTGTGAATAGACCACAGTTTGTTTATCCATTCATCTGTTGAGGGACACCTGGGTTGTTTCCAACTTTTGGCAATGGTGAATAATGTTGCTATGAACATCGGTGTGTAGATGGTTGTTTGTGTCACTGCTCTCAGTTCTTCTGGGTATATACCCAGTAGTGGTATTGCCAGGTCAGGTGGCAAGTCTATATTCAACTTCTTTAGGAACTGCCAAACAGTCCTCCATAGTGGTTGTATCACTCTGCATTCCCACAAACAGTGAAGAAGTGTTCCTATCTCTCCACATCCTCTCCAACACTTGTAGTTCTCTGTCTTTTTCCTAGTGGCCATTCTGATAGGTATGAAATGATATCTCATTGTAGTTTTGATTTGCATTTCCCTAATCATGAGTGATGTTGAGCATTTCTTCATGTGTTTTTTTTGCCATTTGAATTTCTTCTTTGGAGAAATGTCTATTCAAGTCTTTTACCCATTTTTCAATTGGGTCATTTGTCTTTTTATTGTTGAGTTGTAACATCTCTTTATATATCCTGGATATTAAACACTTATCAGATATGTGATTTCCAAATATTTTTTCCCATTGAGTTGGCTGCCTTTTCACCCTTCTGACAAAGTCCTGTGAGGTGCAAAAGTGTTGACTTTTGAGGAGATCCCATTTATCTACTTTTCCTTTTGTTGCATGTGCTTTGGCTGTAAGGTCCAAGAAACCACCACCTACTACAAGGTCTTGAAGATTTTCCCTACATTTTCTTCTAATAGTTTTATGGTCCCGGCTTTTATATTTAGATCTTTGATCCATTTTGAGTTGATTCTTGTATAGGGGGTGAGATAGGGGTCCTCTTTCATTCTTTTGGTTATAGATATCCAGTTCTCCCAACACCATTTATTGAAAAGACTGTTTTTTCCTATTAGTGTGGGCTTGGTAGGTTTGTCAAAAACCAGTTGACTGTATAGGTGAGGGTATATTTCTGGGTTCTCAATTCTATTCCACTGATCGATGTGTCTATCTTTATGCCAGTACCATGCTGTTTTGACCACTGTAGCTTTGTAATATGTTTCAAGGTCAGGCAGTGAAATTCCTCCCACATTGCTCTTCTTTTTTAGAAGGCTTTTGGCTATTCGGGTGCACTTACCCTTCCAGATGAATTTGGTAATTGCCTTCTCTAATTCTGTAAAGTAAGCTGTTGGGATTTTGATTGGTATTGCATTGAATCTATAAATCAGTTTGGGCAACATTGACATCTTCACAATATTTATTCTTCCAATCCATGAACACGGAATGTCTTTCCATTTGTTTAGGTCTTTTTAAATTTCTTTTAGCATTGTTTTGTAGTTTTCTGCATATAGGTCCTGTACTTCTTTGGTTAAATTAACTCCTGTGTATTTGAGTCTTTTTGTTGCTTTTGAAAATGGAATTTTCCCCCTGATTTCCTCCTCAGGTTGTTCAGTACTAGTGTACAAAAACATTACTGATTTTTGTGTGTTGATCTTGTATCCTGCCATTTGCTGAACTCATTTATTAGTTTAAGTAGCTTTGTTGTGGATACTTCAGGATTTTCTAAATACAGGATCATGTCATCCACAAACAGAGTTTTACTTCCTCTTTTCCTATTTGGATACCTTTAATTTTTTTGTCTTGTCTAATTGCCCTAGCTAGAACTTCTACTACAATGTTGAATAACAATAGTGACAGTGGGCATCCTTGTCTTGTTTCTGATCTTAGAGGGAAAGCTTTCTACCTTTCCCCATTGAGTATGATGTTGGCTGTGGGTTTTTCATATATACCTTTTATCATATTGAGGAATTTTCCTTTTATCCCTATCTTTTGAAGTGTTTTTTATCAAAAAAGGATGCTGGATTTTGTCAAATGCCTTTTCTGCATCTATTGAGATGATCATGTGGTTTTTTTCCTTCAATTTGTTAATGTGGTGTATTACATTGATTGATTTTCTTATGTTGAACCAGCCTTGCATACCAGGAATAAATTCCACTTGGTCGTGATGTATAAGTCTTTTGATATGATGTTGGGTTAGATTTGCAAGTATTTTGTTGAGAATTTTTGCATCTATGTTTATTAGAGAGATTTGTCTGTAATTTTCTTTTCTTATGGAATCTTTATCTGGCTTTGGTACTAGGGTAATGTTGGCTTCATAAAATGTGTTGGGTAATTTTCCCTCCTCTTCAATTTTTTGGAAGAGTTTAAACAGGATTGGTGTTAATTGTTTTTGAAATGCTTGGTAGAATTCACCTGTGAAGCCATCTGGTCCTGGACTTTTCTTTGCTGGAAGCTTTTTGATGACGGATTCAATCTCCTTAATTGTGATTGGTTTGTTAAGTTCTTGTATTTCTTGTAATGTCAGTGTAGGTTTCTAGAAATTTCTCCATTTTATCTAGGTTGTCTACTTTGTTGGCACATAGTTTCTCATAATATCCTCTTATGATTCTTTTTATTTCTGTGAGGTCATTTGTAATTTCCCCCCTTTCATTTCCGATTGTATTTATTTGCATCTGCTCTCTTTTTTCCTTTGTTAGTCTAGCGAGGGGTTTGTCAATTTTATTGATCTTCTCAAAGAACCAGCTTTTAGTTTTGTTGATTTTCTATATTGTTTTTCTGTTCTCATTTTCATTTATTTCTGCTCTAATCTTTATTATTTCTTTCCTTCTGCTTGCTTTGGGATTGGTTTGCTGTTCTTTTTCTACTTTCTCTAGTTGTTCAGTTAAATCTTTGAGTTTAGCTCTTGTTTCTTAATATAGGCATTTAGGGCTATAAATTTCCCTCTCAAGACTGCCTTCGCTGTATCCCATAAGTTTTGATACGTTGTATTCTCATTTTCATTTGTCTCAATATATTTACTGATTTCACTTACGATTTCTTCTTTGACCCACCGAATATTTAGGAGTGTGTTGTTCAGTCTCCACACATTTGCAAATTTCCTTTTTTCCGGTCTGTTATTGATTTATAGTTTCATTCCATTATGATCTGAGAAGGTGCTTTGTATAATTTCAATCTTTTTATATTTATTGAGAGCTGAATTGTGACCTAACATGTGGTCTATCCTGGAGAAAGATCCATGGGCACTTGAGAAGAATGTATAACCCGCTGAGTTTGGATGCAGTGTTCTGTATATGTCTGTTAGGTCTAACTTGTATATCATATTGTTCAAGTTCTCTGTTTCCTTGTTGATCTTCTGTCTAGTTTTTCTATCTAATGATGTGAGTGGGGTGTTGAAGTCTCCTTCGATTATTGTAGCAATGTCTATTTCTCCCTTCAGTTTTGCCAGAGTTTGTCTCATATATTTTGGGGCACCCTGGTTAGGTGCATAGATATTTATGACTGTTATATCTTCCTGGTGGATCATCTCTTTTGTTAATATGTAATGGCCTTGTAGTATCTTTATCTGATTTTGGTATTAGGGTAATGTTGGCTTCATAGAACGAATTTGGTAGCATTCTTTCCTGTTCAATTTTTTGGAAGAGCTTGAGCAAGATTGTTATTAGTTCATTTTTGAATGATTGGTAGAATTCACCTGTGAAGCCATTTGGTCCCAGACTTTTCATCTTTGGGAGGTTTTTGATGACTGTTTCAACCTCTTCACTTGTGATTGGTTTGTTGAGGTCTTCTATTTCTTCTAAAGTCAGTGTAGGTGGTTCATGTGTTTTCAGGAATTTGTCCATCTCATCTCCATTTTCTAGTTTTTTGGCATACAGTAGTTTATAGTAACCTCTTATGATCTCTCTTATTTCTACAGTGTCAGTAGTAATGTGCCCCCTCTCATTTCTGATTTTATTTATTTGTGTTGTCTCCTTTTTTCTTTGTCAATCTAGCTAAGGGTTTGTTGATTTTGTTGATCTTATCAAAGTACTAACTTTTAATTTTGTTGATTCTCTCTATTATTTTTTTGTTCTTGATTTCATTGATTCCAGCTCTGGTCTTTACTATTTCTTTCCTTTGGCTTGGTTTGGGATTAGTTTGCTGTTTTTTTTTTCTAGTTCTTTCAGGTATGCAGTTAAATCTTCAATTTTAGCTCTTTCTTTTTTTTTAATGTAAGCATTAAGGGTTATAAATTTTCCTCTCAGCACTGCCTTTGCGGTGTCCCATATGTTTTGATATGTTATGTTCTCATTCATCTCAAGATATTTGTTGAATTCTCTTCCAATTTCTTCTTTTCTCTTTTTCTGTCCATTATTAATTTCCAGTTTCATTCCATTATGAGCAGAGAAAGTATTTTGTATAATTTCAGTCTTTTAAAATTTATTGAGACTTGTCTTGTGATCCAACATATGGTCTATTTTGGAGAAGGATACATGAGCACTTGTAAAGATTGTGTATCTTGCTGTTTTGGGGTGCAATGCTCTATAGATGTCTGTTATGTCTAGTTCATTTATCATATTATTTGAGTTCTCTCTTTCTTTCTTTATCCTCTGTTCAGATGTTCTAGCCAATACTGAGAGTGATGTATTGAAGTCTCTAACTATTATGTAGAGACATCTAATTCTCCCTTCAGCTTTGCCAATGTGTGCCTCATGTATCTTGGGGCACTGAGGTTAGGTGCATAAATATTTAGAATAGTTATTTCGTCTTGTTGAATTGCCCCTTTTATTAATATATAATGGCCTTCTTCATCCCTTATAGCAATTTTGCATTTAAAATCTATTTTGTCTGATATTAGTATTGTTACTCCACCTCTTTTTTTGGTTACTATTTGCATGGAATATCTTTTTCCAACCTTTCACTTTTATCCTGGTTTTGTCTGTGGTGAGTCTCTTGTAGACAACGTAGATGGGTCATCTTTTAAAATCCATTCTATCAGTCTGTGTCTTTTGATTGGGGAGTTCAAGCCATTAACACTCAATGTTATAAGTGTAAAAGCATTATTTACTTCATCCATTTTGACCTTTGGCTTTCAGTTGTTGTATCATACAATATAGTCTATTTTTTTTTTCACCCTTTCTAATACTCTTCATTTCTATACTCTTCTTCAAGTTTCTCACCCTTGTTTTTTCCTTTCAGGCTGCAGCACTCCCTTTAGTATCTCTTGTAATTCTGGTCCTTTGGTAACATATTCTATCAGTTTTTCTTTGTCGGTGAAGGCTTTGAATTCCCCCTCATATTTGAAGGACAGCTTTGCTGGATATAGAATTCCTGGCTGGCAGTTTTTCTCTTTCAGTACTTTAATTACATCACACTACTTTCTTCTCTCCTCCATTGTTTCTGATGAGAGGTCAGCACCTAATCTTATCGAGTTTTCCTTGTATGTGATAATTTTCTCTTGCTGCTTTCAAAATCTTCTCTTTAGCTCTGATATTTGTCATTCTGTATAGTAGGTGTCTTGGGGGTAGATCTATTAATGTTTATTATGTTTGGGTGCATTGTCCTTCTTGGATATTGATATTTATGTCTTTCATAAGGGTAGGGAAGTTTTCAGTTATTATTTCCTTAAACATTCTTTCTGCCCCTTTTCCATTTTCTTCTTCTTCTGGGATACCGATAATACATATGTTTTTGCATTTCATGTTGTCATTCAATTCGCTGAGACTCTGTTCCATTTTTTCCATTCTCTTCACATTCTGTTCTTCTGTCTTTTCCAGTTCAGAAGTTCTGTCTTCAAAATCACTAGTTCTGTCTTCAAGCATTTCAAATCTACTCTTATGTGTTTCTAATGTATTTTTAATCATATCCGTTATGTCTTTCATTCCCATAAGGTCAGTTACCTTTCTTTGCAGACTTTCAGATTGTTCTTTATGCTCACCCAGTGTCTTCTTAATATCCGTTATCTCTTTCGTCATATTTTCTTTCAATTTTTTAAAATGATTTATGAGAGTTGTGTGATTATCATTGATTAATTGTCTCAAATCTGGAATCTCTTCAGGATATTTGGTTTGTACCTATGGCTGGGCTATCTCTTCCTGTCTCCCAGAATGGCTCATAATTTTTTTGCTGATTTCTAGGCATCTGATACGTTGGTGAATTTACTCTGATGGTCGATTTCTCTCTCTTGCCTATTGTTATTTTTTCACAGCTCTTTGATATTTGGTTCAAGTTATCGTAAGTCTTTAAAATTGCCCAGCTTAAGTTACCAAAAACTGTGCCTGGGACTTACTAATGGATTGCAAACTTTCTCCCAGGGGATGGGTAAAGAGAGCTCTAAAAGCAGCTTTTGTCCATGTAAATTCCATACCGGCCAGCAAATGGTGCTTGTTGGTGCACATTTCCACAGAGGTGTATCTCTTTCTGTGTTCCTTTGTTTTCGTCTGGCCAGAGCTGAGATTCAGAGTGGGCTTTGCTGACAGAATTTAGTGAAGAAAAGCCCCCTGACTTCCCCTCCCTTTTCCCTTGTAACAGCTAGCAGGGAGGAAGACATGTGGTCTCCTCTCAGTCAGCTTCAATGCTCCGCGGGTTTTACCACCGCCCAATATCTCCTGGGTGTGGGAGGGGAGCCCTTCCCAGAGGCCGGGAGGTTTAATAACTCATGGTTTGTAGTTTCAGCTTCTTCCTTTCTGTCCCTCAATCTCCTGAGAGTTGTGAAGCACTGTCCTGGTCTGCTGACCCCCAAAGCAGTTCCCTCTGATATCTTTAGACTTTTTCTCTATTGTTTTTGTGAGAGCACTGAGCCTTACCTGCTAACTGATGCCATGCTCCCGCAATTTCCCCCCAGTTTGTATTATTTTTGCAACCATCTGTATGATCCAGCAATTATGCTTCTACGCATTATCCAACTGATTTGAAAACTTATGTCCATTCTAAAACCCACACTTGAGTACCCAATATATTTTGATATGTTGTACTCTCATTTTTGTTCATTTTGAGATATTCACTTATCTCTCTTGCAATTTCTTCTTTGACCATCTGATTGTTTAAGAGTGTGTTGTTTAATCACCATATATTTGTGAATTTTCCCTTTTTCTGTCCATTGTTGATTTCTAGCTGTGACAGTTTGATGTAATTATGAATTCCAAAAATATAATTGAATCATGCTTGTAAACTGATCTGTTAATCTAGGCATGATTAGGTTAGGATTAGGGCATTGAGCCCCACCCCTTGGTGGGTGGGGAATTAAATATAAAAGGCAAGGCAAAGGGAAGTTGAAGCAGTCTTTTGAGAAGCAGTTTTGATGTTGGAAAGAAGGCCCCAGGAGAAGAGAAGCAAGCCGTTCGCCTGATGGCCTGCAGCTGACCTTGTGGAGGAAACAGGAGCTAAGCCCGGAGAGAAACGCAGCCCCGGGAAGAGAGGAACCCCAGAAGCCTGAACCCTGGCAAACACCAGCAGCTGTCTTGCTCTAACACGTGCCAATGGACTGTGGTGAGAGAAGAAACCTAACGCTTTATGGCCTGGTATCTGTGGACTTCTACCCCAAATAAATACCCTTCATAAAGACCAACCCATTTTTGGTATTTTACATTAGCACCCCTTTGGCTGACTAATACACTAGCTTAATTCAATTATGATCAGAGAAAGTGTTTTCTGTAATTTCAATCTTTTTACATTTATTGAAACCTGTCTTGTGACCCAACATATGGTCTATTCTGGAGAAAGATCCACGAGCATTTGAGAAAAATGTACATCCTGCTGTTTTGGGGTGGAGTGCTCTGTAAATGTCTGTTAGGTCTTGTTCATTTATCATATTATTCAAGCTCTGTGTTTCTTTATTTATCCTCTGTTCAGATGTCCTAATACTGAAGTTGTATATTGAAGTCTCCAACTATTATTGTAGAGATATCTTTTTCTCCCTTTAGTTTTGCCAGTGTGTGTCTCATGTATCTCGGGGCACTCTGGTTAGGTGCATAAATATTTATTATCGTTATTTCTTCTTGGTGATTTGCCCCTTTTATTATTATATAATAACCTTCATCTCTTATAACAGTTTTGCATTTAAAATCTATTTTGTCTGATATTAGTATTGCTACTCCAAATCTTTTTTGATTACTATTTGCATGGCATATCTTTTTCCAACCTTACAGTTTTAACTTTGTTGTGTCCTTATATCTGTGGTGAGTCACTTGTAGACATCATATAGATGGCTCATATTTTTTTTTTCCGTTCTGCCAGTCTATGTCTTCTTATTGGGGAATGCAATCCATTAACATTCAATGATATTATTGTAAAGGCATTACTTACATTGTCCATTTTGTCCTTTTGCTATCCATTGTCTTATCTTACTATTGTCTCTCTTTTTACCCTTTAAGTTACCTTTACTAATAATATTTATTTACACACCCTTCTCCAAATCTTTGCCCTTGTTTTTTTCATTTCAGACTGTAGCCTTTTCCTTTAGTATCACTTGTAAATCTGGTCTTTTGGTAATTTTCTCTCTGTTTTTGTTTGTCTGTGAAGATTTGAAACTCATCCTCATTTTTTAAAATCAATCAACTGGTTTTAATTAACTTCTATAGAAGGCTTCATCCAACAACCACCGATGACACATTCTTCTCAAGGTTACATGGAACATTCACCAAGATAAAACATATGCTGGGTTATATAACACACCTCAAATTTATAACCATAGGAATCATACAAAGTGTGCTTTCATACCACAATGGAATTTGATTAGATCAAGGTAATGGGAGACACCTAATAGCAGTTTTTCTCCTTTAAGTTTCCCAGGCAATCAGCAGATGGTGCTTTCAGCAAATCTTTCCATGGAGGTGATTCATTCATCCTCCCCTTGCTGGCGATTCTGGTCTGGCCAGAGCAGAGATTCAAAGTGGGACCTGCTGGCCAAATTCACTGAAGAGAAGCCACATTCTGCCCTCAGCCACACCCTCCCTCTTCCCAAGAAGGAAGATGTGTGATCTCCTCTTAGTTGACTGCAGTGAGCCATGGGTTTTATCCAGGCTGTTTGCATTGAAGGTGGGGGTTGGGTGCTGTTCCCAGCTGTGGCAGCTAGTAACTCATGTTTTTCATTTATGCTTCTTTGTCTGAGGTAAAGAAATTTTTAAAAATATGATTATGCAGGAGATTTGGGCATGTTGGAATTGGTAGGGAAAATGGAGCCAATGGGAAGATAGAAATTGAAGATATAGGAAGAAGATATGGATATCATTATCACCACTACTATTTAACCTCATTCTGGCAATACTAGCCAATGAAATGAGACAAAAGAAGGAAGTAAAGATGTGTAAAAATGGAAAGGAGAAAACCACATGATTGCTTTTAGATGTTATGATTATATACCAGAAAACCCCAATAGAAGCAAACAAAAACTATTAGAAAGGGTAAGAGAATTTAGTAGAATGAATGATTACAGAATTAGTATATAAAAAATTGTACACCAATGTTTATAGGAGCATTATTCAAAATAGCCAAAATATAGCAACCCAAGTGTCCATCATAAGATTAGTGGATAAGCAAAATGTGGTGTACACAAACAATGGTATATAGTACAGCCATAAAAAGCAATGAAGTTCTGATGCATGCTACAATGTGGATGAACCCTGAAGACTCCATGTTGAGTGAAATAAGCTAGATACAAAATAACAAATATTGTATGATCTCACTTCTATTAAATACTTAGAAGAAACAACTTTCATTGAGACAGTATATTATAGATAACCCAGGACTGGAGGCAGGGAGGAGAAGAAGGAGTTACTGCATTAATGAGTGCATTGAAAAGTTGGGGTAATGGATATTAGTGAAGTAGTATAATATTGTAAGTATAATTAATACTACTGAATTGTACACTTGAAAGTGGTTAAAATGGGAAATTTTGAGTTGTACATATGTTGTTACAATAAAAAAAAGTTAAAGAAAAAGTCTTAAAGAAGCATGTAGAAGGAGCCCTAACTCACTATTAGGATCTCATGGAAGGCTTCCCCAAGCAAGTGATAGCTACTATTTCATCAGCTATGTCTATTTCAGCAAATAGCTGGAATTTATCCAGCAATGAATATCCTTATCTGTTAAATGGAGTGAATGATACCTACTACTTGGTAGTTTTTCTGTCAGGACTATATAAGATAAATTAGCAGCTGACCCCAGAATTCCTGTTAGGGTAGGACAATCTACATTTAGGAAAATAAATCTATAGCCTCTTGGTGTT
>JAKSZT010041203.1:11617-27112 GCA_026826555.1 Tolypeutes matacus | reverse complement strand
ACAACTAACAAGGAGATAATGATGGATAATGCCCACCCCAAGGATCAAAGAGTGTCTGCAACTGCAAGCAAGATAGTTCCATCCATCTGCCCCATGGGATCATTGAGCCCCTCTCAATTAGAAGTTACTGGGCATCACCATCCCAAAATCTTCAAGGTTGGAGAATGAACATTGGACTAAAATAGGCTTATAATTATTTTACTATAGACTTATTATTATCCTAGCAATGGAAGAACTATTATCACTGATATAAAGGTAGTGGCCACCAGAGATTCTGAGGGATGGAAGAGGGAATAATAGGTGTAAGATGGAGGCATTATGGGACATTGGAATTGTCCTGCATGACATTGCAGAGACAGATACAGGCCTTTGTATATTTTGTCATAACCCACAAAATTTGGTGGATCAGTGCGTAAGCTTTAATGTAAACTGGAGTCCATGCTTAGTAACAATTCTCCAATATGTGTTCATGGATTATAACAAATGTACCATGCCAATGAAGGTTGTTGTAAATGTGGGAAAGTGTGGGAGGGGGAGGGAGTGGGGCATATAAGAATCCCTCGTATTTTTTATGTAACATATATGTAATTTAAAGCTTCTTTAAAAATAAAAACTATTAATTAAAAAAGAGGATATTATGAACAACTATATGAAAACAAATTAGATAAACTTGTTGAAATGGACAATTTGTAGAAGGCAAAAAAATTTCTACTAAAGAAGGAATAGAAATCTAAGCACACGAACAACTACTAAAGAGAATAAATGAGAAATAAAAAACCTCCCCAAACAGAAAATCTCAGGACAAAATGGCTTAGCAGGGGAATTTTATCAAACATTCCAAAATAATTAACACCAATCTTCTCAAACTCTTCCAAAAATTTGACTAACAGGGAACAATCACTAACTCGTTTTATGAGGCCAACATCCCCCTCACACCAAAGTTAAATAAAGAAACCACAAGAAAAGAAAATTGCAGATCAATATCTCTTATGTGTAACTGGAAATAGATCTTGACCAAAAGGGGAAAAAGGCAAAGACAAATGAGTTTATATGGCTAAGAGACTTCAAAATGAGTCAGGGGGTCATTCTAGAGGTTAAGCTTATGCACAAATCAGAAGGATCTCTTTGACTGCCAAAGTGGATACTACCCCAAATATCAGGGCTCCTTAGGGCTCTGGAGACATCCAGACATTATAGTCAGGGCAGATAGCTCAGGAAATTGGTGCTTTGCCAGTGGCTCTACTTTGGAATTTATGCTCCCCAGAGTGACAGAGTTGGACTCAGTTGTGGTTTCCCTACACATGGCTCTTCTGTCCTTCTATTTGAACCTATAATTAGTACTAGAGTTGGTAGGTGTACATCCAAAAGACTTAAATCTTTTGGCTGTCCATGTGCCAGCTGGGCCCTGAATCTCAACAGAATTGCAACACTTACTCTCCGGTTTGTTGGTTTCACACAGGACAACTAAAATGGAAGTGATGATGTACAACTATGTTCCTATGGAACGGAAAGAGTCTACAACTGCAAGCAAGAGAGTCCTAACCATTGGGCTGGGACCACAGCCCCATCTTAATTAGAGGTGGAATGGACATCACCATCCCAGAATCCTCAGGATTGGGGAATGAGCAATGGACTAAAGTAGACTTACTGGTATTCTACTATTGACTTATTTTGATTATAGAAATGGAAGAAATTATTTCATTGATGTGGAGGCAGTGGCCACTGAAATTTCTGAGGGCAGGGAGAAGGAAAAACAGGTTAAATATGGGGGCATTTTCAGGACTTGGAAATTATCCTGAATGGCATTGCAACAACAGATACAGGCCATTATAAATCTTGCCATAAACTACAGAATTGGGTGGGAGATATTGTAAACTACAATGTAAACTTTAATCCACACTTAGTGTCAACGCTCCAAAATGAGTTCAATTGCAATGAATGTACATCAGTAATGAAGGATGTTGCTAATGTGGGAAATTGTGGGAGGTGTGGGGAGCAGAAGATATGGGAATCGCCTTTATTTTTATGTGACATTTGTATAATCTAAGTGTCAATTAAAAAAATTAAAAATAAAAAAATGTCTCTTATGGACATATATGCAAAGATCCTCAGCAAAATGCAAGGAAACAGAATTCAATAGCATATTAAAGGAATTATGCACAATGTTCAAGTGAGAGTCATTCCAGGTACACAAGAATGGTTCAACATAAGAAAATCAAATAATATAACATACCACATTAACAGAAGGAACAAAGAACAAACACATATCATCTCAATTGATGCAGAAGAGGCATTTGATAAAATCCAGCATCCGTTCTTGATAAAAACATATGGAAAACTAGGAATAGGATATTTCCTCATCATAATAAAGGGCATATATGAAAGTTCAATAGCTATCTTCATACTTACTGATCAAAGACTAAAAAATTTCCCTCTAAGATCAGGAACAAGACAAGGATACTTGTCTACTGTGATCATGGTTAGTTAACATTGTACTGGAAGTTCTACCTAGAGCAATTAGGTAAGAGAAAAAAAAAATCACAATTGGAAAGGAAGAAATAAAATTGTCTCTATTTACAGATGATATGATCCTACATATAAAAAATCCTGAAAATCCACAAAACATCTAGAGCAAATAAATGAATATAGGAAATTAATGGGGTGTAAGATTAACATGCAAAATCATTAATATTTCTATACATCAGTAATGAATGATGGAAGAAAAATAAAGAAAAATCCATTAGCAATAGCAACAAAAAGAATAAAATATCTAGAAATAAATTAATGATAGTTTTGAGGAACATACATAGAAAACTTCAAAATATTGCTAAAAGAAATCAAGAAAGATGAAATAAATGGAATGATATTCCATGTTTATGGACTGGAGTCTAAATTGTGTTAACAAGTCAATTTTACCCCAAACAATTTAAAGGTTCAATGCAACCACCAGAAAAATTCCAACAGCTTGCTTACAGAAATGGAAAAACCAATTGTCAAATCTATGTGGAAGGAGTAAGGGTTCCCAAATAGTCAAAGCCTTTTTGAAAAAGAAGTTGCTGAACTTACACTTCCAAATATTAAAATTAATTATAAAGCCACTGTAAACAAAACATCATGGTACTGGCAGAAGTACCTCTTACCTAGGGTTTTATTGTAGATTGATTCTGTGTTGAGGCTCTTATCCAACTATTATTCCAGTTTATACTATTTTCCCTGGGCATGTTTGGTAGCTTTCAATAATTCTCTAGTATGTATGACTGTTTCCCTCCTATAAAAGCAATTCTTTTTTCCACCTTTTTTCTGTGTGCTCTGGGATATGCAATTTGTTTTAATAACAGCTTTTTTTTCACCCTGGGAGCTGCAAACAGCTCATTTCCACTCTCTGACCCCTGGTTTACCTTTGCACTCCAGCCTTTAGCACCATGACTGCTCTGTGGCTCACATACCCTTAACTCATTGCTTTTCTGCCCCTGCAACTTCCAAGTTTAGGGACCCACAAATATGCCTTGGGCCAGTCTTCCATGGAGCCACTTGAGGGTGGTTATCAAAGTACCAACTTTTCATTAGGTGAAGCACTATTTGGGCCTAAGAGACTCTAACTGGAATGTGTGCAGGCCACAGAGCCACCCCCATGATCTGGTCTGCCTTCAGGACCCATATTGTATGTGCAGGTGTCCAAACCGCCACCGCGGTTCAATCAGGTTTCAGAGACCTGCCTTTAACACACTTGTGCCATCAAACCACTGCTGTGTGTCTCACAAACTGCCATGCAGTTCTAACATCAGCAGAGGGGCCCAGAGGGGTGAATTTTTCCTGATGTTCAAAACAATTTTAGATTTTTTTTTTCTAAATCAGCATTTGTTGAGTTGTTCTCTAAGCTCTATCATCTTCCAGTGTTTTGATAAAATTTATTCTGCCTTTTTCCACTGTTTCTAAGGTGAGGCTTTCAGCAGGGCATCTTTTAATGCAACTTGGAAACATCACCTGCCCAATAAATCTTTTTTTTAGTTAATTTGTATGTTTACAGAAAAATCATGCTGAAAATTGAGAGATATCTTTTATCCCCCTCTATCCATGCTGTTTTCCTTGTAATTAACATTTTTCATTAGTATGGTATCTTTGATATAATTGATGAAACAATATTATTATAGATATATCATTAATTACAGTCCATAGTTTACATTAGGGTTCACTGTTTTTGCTGTCCAGTTCTTTGGTTATTTGTGGGTCTTTGAAATCATTTTTCCTTTAACTTTTGGTCAGCTAGTAACATGACAGAGAGATTCCATTTAATAACTAGAGCCAGGTAGAAAGATAAGAAGAGAAAAAGAGCAAGATCTCCTTGTCTTTTCAAATTGGTTCTAGGTTGGGGCTTTCCTTCAATTCTTATCCAAGCTCCTTAACTCTGCTGTAGTTCTCAATTCCTATGGTTCAAGCCTACAGGTTTGTTAGAGGTAAAAGCTTAGGGTGTGCTCATATCTTTTGTAAGAATGTGCCTGACTGGCACATGAACATATCTTTGTAAATTCTCTTTTATACAACTGACATTTTGCAATGCCATTATTCCCTAAAGTAACTCTCTCCCCAGATTCCTCTCCCAGACGTTCAAGAAGTCTATTATTTACCCATTATAATTCTTCCTTCAGGTTGCAACAGTTGCTTAACTTCCCTTTCAATCATTTCAAGGAATGCCGTGTGCACAACTCCTATACCCACTGGGAGAGATCTCAGTTGACACAAAAGCAAGTACCTTATACCAATTCTTTAACATTACCACAGACAGGCCAATATGGTAAACATGAAACATTTAATAGAAGGTCTGCTCTTCTCCTTCCAAAATTAGGTAACTACACAAGGAATGTGGGCTGCCATTTTCAGACCAAGTATTTCCTGGTAGCCTGGTAATCTAAGCTAAAATGTCACAAAGCTCTTTTTTATCAAGATATAAATTGGCTTCAGTCTTAGTTTTGTTGCTGTAAATCATTGATTAAATTCAGAGTTCAGACAAAGTTGATTCTGACAGATTTACTTAATTTTTCTTGATTTATCTATGCCAAGACATGCCCTTGGAACTCTGAACTTTGATAGTGCTGCTGAAATTACTTAATGAATCTAATTGTGTTTTTATATACTACATATTTGACAATTACTAAAAAATAAAAATAATACTAAATGCAGCATCAAACCTTATAAAACATGTGAGATTGAATCAAATGAAAATTACATAATTTATTCATGAACATTCAAATATCTCATAGTGAAAAATTAAAGAAAACTTAAACATGAAGAGGTGGAAATAATTCATACCTAAGAAACTTTTACATTTTAAAAAATATTAACTCTTACTCAACCACCTACTCAATCCAATGAAATATAAATAAAAATATCAGGAGTTTTAATTATGTGTGGAAGTATACTGTAATTTAAAAAAAATATCTATTCCTAAAATATATATAGGAAAACCAATAATCAAAAAATCTATGACAATTTTGAAGAATATAAAGTTAGATAAATTACACTGACAGAATTTATGATTTCTGAGCAACAGAAATTATTCCACATGCTCCTGGCAAAAAGACTGATAAATAAACCAATGGAACAGAATAGAGAATGCATACATAGACTGACCTATTTACAGTAAAATATGGTCCATTCAATAAAAGTTGCTGGAAAAATTTAATACATATATTGAAAAAATAAAAGCTTTCCATACATCTCAAATTCTTAAATATTAATATGATTTAAAAGAGTAGAAAATGTATTTGATTATAGAGAATGCTAATATAACATGTTACAAGCAAGTGAAAAAAAATAGATAAAGCTTGTAGAAAAGATATGTATGTATTACAGTATAACAAAATAGATTTTATGCTGCATGAAAATTCAGCATATGTCAACACTTTTAAATCTCTGAGATTCAATTGTCTGAGCATAGTTAATTAAACAGGAAATCAATGACAAAAATTAAGAGTACTTCTAAGAGCTAGGTGTTACAGTTGGGCAGTTTGATGTAATTATGAATTCCAAAAATATAATTGGATCATGCTTGTAAACTGATATGCTAATCTGGGCATGATTAAGTTATGATTAGGGCGTTGACTAGGCCATGTCAGTAGGGCATTGAGCCCACCCCTTGGTGGGTGGAGGAAGAAAATATAAAAGGCATCACAAAGAACAGAGTTGCAGCAGTTTTTGAGAAACAGTTTTGATGTTGGAGAGAATGCCCCAGGAGAAGAGAAGTGAGCCGATTGCCTGATAGTCTACAGCTGACCTTGTGGAGGAACCAGAAGAGCTAAGCCCAGAGACAAATGCAGACCCAGGAAGAGAGGAACCCAAGAAGCCTGAACCCTGGCAAAAGTCAGCAGCTGTCTTGCTCCAACATGTGGCAATGGACTTGGGTGAGAGAAGAAATTTAACGCTTTATGGCCTGGTATCTGTGGACTTCTACCCCAAATAAACACCCTTTATAAAGACCAACTCATTTCTGGTATTTAACATTAGAACCCCTTTGGCTGACTAATACACTAGGGAAGTCTTCCACTCTTCCAAAACGATTTGACTGGTCCACTCATATCATTGTTACAACTAAATAGCAGGTGCTGTAGTGTCTTCTAATGTGCACTTTTTGCCAGGTACTAATCCAAATGCTTTAACTTTCCTCTGTGTCACATCCTCAGCAGGCTCATAAGAGTGGACACAATTGATACATGTTAAGAGATGAAGAAACTGAGTCAATGATATGACATGTGGGGAACAGCTGAAAAGCTGCTCCCAAAGCTCAAATGCCTCAGTGCTGGTCTTTGACACCAGGCTAGTAAATGACATTCAAAACACTTATGTTGACAGTTTTGACAATATCAAAAGGGCTGCTTTTTATCTATTGGAATTGTTCTGCATATTGTAATGACGGGCACAAGCGATTATACATTTTGTCAAAACTTATAAAATTGTGTGGTGCAAAGTGTAAAACATACAGTAAACTTTAGACCAGAGTTAGTAGCAATGCTACAATATGTGTTCATCAATGGTAACAAATGTACCACAATAATGAAAAATGTTGTTAATAAGTGTGGGAGGGGGAGGGGATGGGACATATGGGAATCCCTTATATTTTCTATGTAACATTCACGTAATCTAAAGTGTCTTTTTAAAAAAGAAGACAAAAATCCAATACATATATTGAGATTTTGGCCTGGCTAGTGAAAATCATTCCATTTCACTGAGAAAATATTTTACAAATATTAAAACAGAAATACTTGATATCTGGGATTGAGGTGAAGCCAGTTTCTGTGCGTCTTCATTTCAGTTATTTTTTCTTTGGGATTCTCAGTCATTTCAGCAAAGGAATCATCCTAGTATTATGAGAATTGCAGTTTTATTTCTGTATTAATTATTGCCTCAAAAAGCCTCACATATCCAATACGCAATATTTTATTATATTTTTATTTTTAAAGAAGTTTTTGGTTACGTAATTATTACATCAAAAATATAGGATATTCCCATATAACTCACCTCTTCTTACTCCCATACTTTCCCACATTAGTGTGGTGCATTTGTTTCAATTGAGAGACACATAATGAAGCATTGCTGCTAACCATCAACTATAGTTTACATTATAGTTTGCACTTTGCTTCATAAAATTTTATAGGTTTTGACAAAATGTATAATGGCCTATATCTGTCATTGCAATGTCATGCAGGACAATTCCAATGTCCCAAAAATGCCCCCATCTTACACCTATTCTTCCCTCTCCCTTCCTCAGAACTTTTGGTGGCCACTGCCTTTATAACAATGATAAAAGTTCTTCCATTTCTAGAATAATAATGTTTATAACAAAATAATAATGTCTATTTTAGTCCATTGTTCATTCCTCAATTTTGAGAATTTTGGGATGGTGATGCCCACTCTGTTTCTGATTGAGAGGGGGCTTAGATCCCATGAGGCAAATGGATGGAATTGTCTTACATGCAGTTTTAGATACAATATTTCTTGATACACAAAAGTAGTATTCATACACTACTTTATTTATGCCCTCTTCTCTCATTGTCTAGAGTCAATTATCATCCATAAATTCCCTCTGGGTAATGTCATTATAGATGGCAAGGATTGTGCTCCCATGATTTTTCCTAATGCTTTCTGGAACTCAATATAGAGGCATTTGTTATAAAGCAGGATTATTCTTGTCAGGATACAGTATTTCAAATAAACCTGCCCACTTGAGCTTAACTACATAAAATAGGATTGGACACTCACCTTAAATCCTGACTATCCTATCTGGCATAAGAAGACAATATTACCTTGTGAGTGTTTGTATTGTTAGTTACCTTTTTCCTTCTCCTATACCTCACTCTATGAATTACCAACACTTCTTTCCTGCAGTATTCAGTTATTTGTTGAGAGACCATGATAATAGGTCTAGAATAGAAAATATAGATAGAGAAGGTATGCACATAAAGAGATCAATGTCATCTTCTTTATTTTTTGCATTAAAATATTTCACTTTATTAATGGAACTCATAGGAGAATTGCTAGTTCATAATGTAGGTGAAGAGTTAACATATACCAACATTGGATGGACCCAAGGTCAGCAAAGCAAGCAGGAGATGAGGGGCCTCTACACACTGCTTAGAGCTTTAATATGCAGAATACTAATTTATATTTATAGTTAAGTCAATTTATTGATGTGCTTGTGTTTATCAACAAAATGGAAATAATCATTTATGCATGGTATTGCTTTCAGTTAATTATTTTATGAGTGATTGCCTGTAGTTTTCTCTTTGCCAATCTATATCAAGAATTTTCCACTTATTCAGTTTGAATCAGTGCACATAATCCTTTATTTTGCAGGTGTAATTCTTGGACTTATCATGGTATATGATGAAAGAGCATGTAAACATCTGTTTATTATATATCTTACAGCTCCCAAACAAGTGCTTGCACATAACTCACACAAAAATATTTTGAAAGAATTAGTAAATTATAAATAAGTTAAAATTAGATGGATGTGTAAATGAATACATTAATGAAGAAGTACTATTATGAAGAAAATATGTCTTCCATTTCTTCAGGTGGATGAATTCATCTTTCAAATACTTGCAGAAAAGACATTATGTAATTGGCATTTGCACTTTGAGGGATGAGAGCAGCCATGCAATATTCTATCCACCCCAGGTAAGCTTTACTGAGCAAAGTAATCCCTGACACCTTCCAGTCTGCATATAAAGAAATGCTCCTAATTATTTAAAAATCTTTCAGTAATTTTGATGTTGATTTTATATCGTCATAGTACTTGGGAAAAAAAGCATAATAGTCAATGCCATTTTTCATTTGCTTGGTAAAAACAATAGCACTTTGTATATAGCACTGATAGGTTATTAGTGGGGAGTTATAATATTTGCAAATTATGATGTTTTCTGCATTCTTTTATTTTATACCTTTTGCATTAAAGTCAGTGAAGAATATTCCATCATATGTGAATGGACATTTATACATTATCTCCATTTGTAATTGTAGAATGCATTGTGATTGAAATGGGAAATTTTAGTTTGTGTAAATATTGCTAGACACAAATTAAATAAATAAAAACAACAAAATGGTACTCTACAACACAGAGAACACTAATGTAAGCTATGGAATATAGTAAGAGTATACTTTCAATAATAATTTCAATAATATATTTCCCTCAGTTGTAACAAGGTACCACAGTAATGCAGGCATTAATAATAGGTTGCTTTATGAGACCACTGCATTTTCTCTATGATTTTCCTGTAAACCTACAACTTATATAATTAAATAAAAAAGAACATTACCAGAAACCAAAAAAATAACATTATGTAGCAAGGATATATAAACAATAATATAAGGTTCAATCCATTGGTGACCAATACCTTAAAGCAAATAGTCATCATTTCCTTTAGAATTTAGAGAGCTCATTTTGAAATATTTTTGTAAATGAGATGGCATAGCATTTGCACACACATAATTATATAACATGGCAGTCCCCAAATTCTCAAAATTGGGGAATGAACAATGGACTAAATCTGAATTATTATTATTCTACCGTAGACTTATAATTATTCTAACAATGGAAGAACTCTTATCATTGATAAAAAGGCAGTGGCCACCAGAGATTCTGGGGACAGAGAGAAGGAAGAATAATATGGGGGCATTTTTCAAGACATTGGAATTGTCCTGCATGACATTGCAATGACAGATATAGGCCATTATATATTTTGTCATAACTTTGAAAATTGTGTGGGACAGAGCGTAAACTGTAATGTAAACTATAATCCACAGTTAGTGGCAATGCTTCAATATGTGTTCATCAATTGTAACAAATGTAACAAAATAATGAAGGATGTTGTTAATGTGGGAAAGTGTGGGAGGAGTAGGGAGTGGGGCATATGGAAATCTGCTATATTTTTATGTAACATTTATATAATCTAAAATATCTTTAAGTAAGTAAAAATAAGTGTATTAAAATTTTTAAAAAGTATCATAATTAAAGTTTAAGATTTGTCTCACTAAGCTGATAGAACAAAATAGGAAGTAAAAATTAATATAAGATTTTACTATGTAATTACTAACTTGCCCAAATCAACACCCTCAGGACACTTCCATAAATGTGCAAAATATATTTTCTTTACAAATACACACTGGTAATTTACTGAAATGGACCCTATTCTGGGCTATAAGGATGTCTGCATGAAGTTCAAAACCCTGAAACTGTACATAATATGCTCTATGACCTCAAGTATCAAAGCAAGGAGGTGGTATTGAATCTCTGAGTAATTGCTCATATTTCTATATCTCCTAGAAGTTCTATCAGTACTATCAGTTTGATTTATGCATTTTGAAGCCCTTTTCTTGGTGAGTTAAATTTAAGTACTTCTATGTCATCTTGATTAATTATTAATATGAAATAACATCCTTTATGTGTGGTCTTTGCTCTAAAGTCTACATTTTCTTTTGTTAATCTAAACACAACATATTTTAAAAGTTTGTGTTAGTGTGCATACCTTTATGTATTCATTTACATTTAACCAGTTTGGACTTTTATATTGAAGTGAATTTCTTGAAGGCAACATATAATTTGGAATTGCTTTATAATCCTATCCCAGATTCTCTGCTTTTTAATTGTGGGGTTTTACTCTTTAAATCCATTGTATGTATTGATATTTTAAAATATTGAATCTATTTGATAGTTCTTTTAACTTCTCTTTGTTCCATCTATTCTTTGTTCTCTCAGTTATCTTTTTATGTCTTTGTTTGCTCTGAGTTTATCTTCTTATTCACTTTTAGCGCTATATATGTATACATATTATTTCCTACAGTTTTTTATTTTGAGCTTATATTATACATATTTACCTTATCTCAATCTACTTTCATTTTATAATATATAATTTACATATAAGTGAAAAGAAAAACTATCATTTTTTTCCTGATAGTTTTCAGCATTTCTGGTGTTCTTCGTTCCTTTGTGTAGGTCTATATTTTCAAGTTATATCCTTATATTTTTTCCTCAAACCTTTCCTTTAACAGTTTTATATCATGGACCTTGTGGTGATGAATAATTCCCACTTTTTTATGATTTGATACTCCTTAATGTATTTTCATTTTTGAATACAATTCTATATAAATTTCTTACCTTCTTGGCCAGTGAGAATTCTGCCATCATATTTATCTTTGTTTCTCCCCTTGTAATGCAATCTCCTTCCCTTTTCCTGGAAGCTATCTGTTTCCAAAGGAAGGGTAGGACTGATGGAAGGTAGACATTTCCATTTCAGAAGGAAGAGGTTAGAAGGAAACAGAGGACATGGTTTCCAAACAAGTAAAATTGGGGGTTAGGGGGAGGATGCAATGATGGACTTAAGTAGATTTATGATTATTCTAACAATGGAAGAACTTTTATCAATGATATAAAGACAGTGACCACCAGAGGTTCTGAGGGGAGGGAGAGGGAAGAATAGTTGTAACATTGGGTAGTTGTGGACATTGGAATTGTCCTGCATGACATTGCAATTATGGATACAGGCCATTATACATTTTGTCAAAACCTGTTAAATTGTGTGGTGCAAACTGCAAAATATAATGTAAACATATAGTCCATGGTTAATAGCAATGCTTCAATATGTGTTCATCAATTGTAATAAATGTAGCACTCTAATAAAAAATGTTGTTAATGTGGGAAAGTGTGGGAAGGGGAAGGGTTGGGGTTTTTGGTAATCCCCTTTATTTTTTTTGATGTAACATTTATGTAATCTAAAGCTACTTTAAAAATAAAAACAGGGAAGCGGCTGTGGCTCAATCAGTAGGGCTCCCGTTTACCATATGGGAGGACCTGGGTTCGGTTCCCGGGACCTCCTGGTGAAGGCAAGCCCGCCTGTGTGGCGTGGTTAGCTGACCCAGTGAGCACAAGCAGCAAGGGGGGGATAAATGAATAAATAAATAAAATCTTAAAAAAATAAATAAATAAATAAAAAATAAAAAATAAAAATAAAAAAACTGAAAACAAACAAACAAACAAACAAACAAACAGAAGGCAAACTCCTTTCTTTCCAAGGCCTGAATTAGCTGTGGTTTGTTGATTTGTCCTCTGGGCCTGTTGTAGCAGCAGCCTCACACTTCCCAAGCACTGGTACAGTGACTGTGCTCATCCCAAACACTGAGAAGTAAGACCCTACTCTCTGCAGGAAACTGGATAGAAGGCCTGCCCCTCTAAACCCTGAGGCACTAGTCCTGCCCTATCCACATGCTGCATGGAAATCCCTCTCTCCTAACCTGAAGAAATCTCTTCTACCCTAAACTCTGCTTCCATCATTCTCCCATGACCTCCTGTTTCTTTCATTTCTACCATCACAATCTCTGAAATTCTAGGCTGGCAATGTTTCTGGACATTAGATCATATTCTCCATGTAGTTATGTTCAAGTTATAATTTGAATTCCTGCAAGTGTGAACCATTTGCAGTTAGGACTTTTGAAGATATTATTAGTGAAGATGTGAACTCATTTTTAAATAGGTTATTTAAATATCTTACTTAGATTAGGCCAAATTGAGTCAGGTTGGGTCTTAATCCATATGACTGGAGTCCATATTTTCAAAAGAAATTCAGATGTTGTCAGTCAGTAAAATCCAGAAGCCAGTGCAAACCAGAGGATAAGGCAGAAAGAGAGGGAGATTTCCAAGTGATGGAAGCAGAGAAGCAAGCCAAAGAAACCCAAGGATTGTGGCAAGTTAAAAACAGAATGCTACAGATTTTGTAGACAATCATGGCCTGTCAAAACCTTGGTTTTGGCTTTTAAAATAAATTTATAATGTAAGCATACCAGTGTGTGGTATTTGTTACAGAAACACTGGAAAACTAAGTGTTTTTGGTCCTGAAAAGTGGGTTTCTGCTTTTACAAGTAGTTAAAAATAAACATATTTACCCTAATATTATTATCAACAAATATTTTATTATATATATCGTTAACATTTGCAATGGCTCTTTATCCATGCACATTTTAGAAAAGATGAATGGGAAGAGTAATATACATAAAACAGTGATTATTTCATAAGATATATTTCTCTAGTCATAATAGAATCATTTTGTATTGTGACGTCTAATATAGAAAATCTTGAGAAGAACTATATTTTATAATCTGAAGTTTATTAAACACTATTGGATATATATGAAATATGTTTTATAATTCTCCTGAACATATTTTCTTAATATATTTTCCCTCACAGCTTCCTTTACTTGTTTGTTTCTAAGGCTGTAGATGATAAGATTGAATAATGGAGGAACTATGGTATAAAATACAGAAAGAATCATGTTCTGAATCATTTCTGAGGTTACTGAAGGCTGTAGGTACACATAGCTGCCAGAGTTGAAGAAGCAAGACACCACAATGATGTGAGGGACATAGGTTTAAAAAGACTTTACTTTCTCTCCCCTGGTTGGAAACTTGACCACTCTAGAAAATAGGTGAATATAAGACTTATTTATGAGAGTAGTGGCAAGATGGTGAAAGTTTAACTGGGTACTCACCATCCCTCTTGCAAAAAAATGTCTGAGTGGGGGTAAGATCCTGCCTGAGTGACCTATTTGGGAATCCACAGAGCAGGGGTTTCGGGGCACCAATCTGGAGGGAGCAGGATGAAGAAATAAATTGCTCAAGGTAAAAATGTGAGTTTCTGGTTCCTATGGCTGGAAATAGTGAACAGCTAAGCCCCACCCTCTAAACAAAAAGCCACTGTGAACACCAGCTCCCACTGCTGGCCACTCAGGGGCCAAGAGTTCTCTGAGAGAGGAAGGGTTCTAAAGAAGGGTGGAGAGGGGTTTCCTTTCGGTGGTTTTGGTTGCCTGGACCCCCTTTGAGCTTTGAGAAACATACCAACTGGCTCAAGGTAGGAAGAGGGAAGAGGTGAATCTGCTGAAGAAGTCTGATTTACCTAACTTCCCTGGAATAGAGAAACTTGGCCTGTGAGAGGGTGGGGTCAGACAATTGACTAGTCCTGTGATGAAAACTATCAAAATTTCAACTCCCCTAAGTGAGGCAGGCAGTAGGGAGCCCTGACTAAGCTTCCAAAAGCCTATTTAGGGTCCCTTGTGAGGAGGGTATGGACTTCAAAGGGTTGACAGTCATTTTTCTGTGGTGAATTCACTTGCCAGGATCCCATTTTAATTTCAGAAGGGAATTTAACCTGACCAGGAGAGATAAGGGGGGCATCACTGCTCACACAAGCTATTGTGTCCTGCTGTCCTGGGAGAGAAAGCAATAAGAATAGAAAGGGGACAGGGATGGACTCCTAAGCAGCAGGAATGAAAGCAACTGCAGAGTCAAATCTGCTGGAGGGAAAGTGGCTAGATAGCTTTCTAGAGTTAACTGACCCAAAAAGAAAGTTTAGCTCAGTGGAAGAGTTTCCACCTTGATTATATGAGTTCCCTAGTTTGATCCCCAGCTCCTCTTAGAGTAGTGATCCACCAGGATTTCAAACATCCAGCCGATAAACTTTAGACATTATTTTTGTAAGCTTCTCTTGTGTCTCTTATTCTTCCTTAAAAAAAAGGATACTTCAAAAAACATTAACTTAGTTAACTCTCTAAAACCTGCAGAGGTCAGGTTGCAGGATAATTGATTGATGAACAGCTTGAGCTGTTCTTAAGGAGCCTAAGAGGGAAGACTATTTTTCCTTAGCTTTTGTTTGACTGGTTCCTTGTGTGTTTGTTTTCTTTTTTCCCCGTTTTTCCTTCCTCTCCGCCCCCGCTCTTTTTTTAAAAATTAGGTGCTGCTTCTCTGTTTCTTGTTTGCTGTGTTTCCTCTTCCTTTCTGTGTATAACAATTTTGTCTACCAGTGCTGTCTCTTTCCCTTCCTTCTTCTTTCTATCTTCTGCTTTCTGTATTTGTTCTTTCATTTCACCTATCTTTGTTTAGTCCTCAATTTTTCTGGTTTTTATTTCTATCTCATCTATCCTGGTTTTTTTCTTTCATTAAATTTTGTCTTTTTGTCTT
>JAKSZT010041187.1:543615-562209 GCA_026826555.1 Tolypeutes matacus | reverse complement strand
GAGGTATCACACTATCTGACTTTAAAACATACTACAAAGCTACAGGGATCAAAATTGCGTGGTATTGGCACAAGATAGACCTGCTGACCAATGGAACCAAATTGAGAGTTCAGATATAGATCCTTGCATATACAGTTATCTGATATTTGACAAGGCCACAAAGCCCACTCAGTTGGGAGAGAATGGCCTCTTTAACAAGTGGTGCTTGGAGAACTGGATATACATATCCAAAAGAATGAGAGAGGAATACCATCTCACACCTTATACAAAAATCAACTCAAGATGGATCAAAGATCTAAATATAAGAGCCAAAACCATAAAAACCTTGGAAGATAATGTAGGGAAGCATCTACAGGACCTTGTAATAGGAAATGGTTTCATGAACTTCACACCCAAAGCATGAGAAGCAAGAGAAAAAATAGATAAATGGGATCTCCTCAAAATTAAAAACTTCTGCACCTCAAAGGACGTTATTAAGAAAATAAAAAGGCAGCCTACCCAATGGGAGAAAATATTTGGCAAACATATATCTGATAGGAGCCTAATATCCTGCATATATAAAGAAATCCTACACCTTGAAAATAAAAAGACAAACAACCCATTTAAAAAATGGGCAAGTGACCTGAAAAGACACTTCTCCAAGGAAGAAATACAAATGGCTAAAAAGCACATGAAAATATGCTCAACATCGCTTGCTATCAGGAAAATGCAAATCAAAACTACAATGAGATACCATATTACATCCATCAGGATGGCAGCTATTAAAAAAACAGGAGACACTAAATGTTTGAGAGGATGTGGAGGAATAGGAACCCTCATCCACTGCTGGTGGGACTGTGGTATGGTCCAGCCACTGTGGTGGACAGTTTTGCAGTTCCTCAGAAAACTAACAATAGATCTTCCATATGATCCAGCAATTCCACTGCTGGGTATATACACAGAAGAATTGAAAGCAATGACACAAACAGATATATGCACGTCAATGTTCATAGCGGCATTGTTCACCATTGCCAAAAGTTGGAATCAGCCCCGGTGCCCATCAACAGACAAATGGATAAGCAAAATGTGGTACATACATACAATGGAATATTACTCAGCTGTAAGAAGGAATAGAGTGCTAACACATGGAATAACGTGGATGAATCTTGAAGACCTTATGTTGAGTGAAGCAAGCCAGGCACTGAAGGATGAACAGTATATGACCTCACTGATTTGAACTGAGGAAAGTGAGCAGTCTCTGAGAACCATAGTCTGAAAGATAGGTTAACAAGGGAGAGTAAGAGAAGAGCAGTCTTTGAGCCATCACCCATATGGACATAATCTATGGTAAAGGGATAGAGTATAGTTGCATGTTGAAGGATAGGATTGATGGGTAGTGATATTATTGAGTTTGGTGGTGCAGCATTGACAGGTGGGAAGATTAGGAAGGGCAGGTTCAAATACCCAGAGCATGTAACTATGAATCTTGACATTCCATGAGTCAAGACAGGGGAGTGTCATATGCCCCAGGGGGCTGGGGAGGAAGGAACAGTTAAGATCTAATGAGGTATTTAGTGGTCATGGGAAAGGTTTTTCATTACCTTACAGTAATGGACACAGGACACGGTAAATATCATCAAAACTTATTAAACTGTATCGTCTAAATTGTAAACTATACTGCAAATCATTGACAATGTTTAGTTGCTATATTTTGCTATCTGTATAACAGTTATAACAATGCTGACATCCAAAAAAAGGGGGGGGGATTTGGTATCTGGGAGTCTTTGGTACTCCATGTGTGACTTTGCTGTGACCTAAAACTTCTTTGAAAATTAAATGAAAATTTGGGAGACAATGGGGATTGAGAGGGGGAAGGTGTCACGGCACACCGGACATCCAATAACACAGTGATAAAAGGAAAAAAAGAATATATATATTTAAAAGGCATTTCTTTTGTTTTTTTCCCCATTTTTTTGAATGTCCCAATCCACCAATTATATTTTGTTTTGTTTTGTTTTTTGTTTGATTGTTTTTGTTTTTGTTTGTTTTTTTTCCCCTGAGTTTCCTTATGTTTGTCTCTTGCATGTAAGCTTATCATTGCTGTTTATTTTTCCTATTAAATGTTTTTGATTATTTTATGGACTACAAGTTCATGGAAGATTTGGATCAAAGAAGGGTTTCAATGGGTACTGCAGGGGATTATTGCTGGTTGGTGTCTGGGAGGGGGGATACATGGGAGTTAGTTCTTCCGAATATATATGAAAGATATACAAAATTGTTCAAAAGATCAAAAGATAGGGCATCGTCATGATGGGTGGACAATCCCACAATAAATAAGGGAATCTGAATTCCTAGCCTGGAGAGCTCTGCCACAGTCTCCAAGGGAGCAGCAATTGTCCTCTGAGTGCAGGGACAGTACCTGTCAAAAGAGGATGACCCACTGATGAGTTCTTTTTATTGATGACTACCCGTATGAGTCTTTGCTCTTGTAACTGAAACTTAGCTTACTGTTATGGGGTGCCAAAGGTTGCCACCTGAGAGCCTTCTTGTTGCTCAAATGTGGCCTCTCTCTAAGCCAAACTCAACATATGAATGCATTACCTTCCCCCGAATGTGGGACATGACTCCCGGGGATGAGCCTCCCTGGCAACAAGGGATTAATACCAAGTGCCAACTGGCAACAAAACTGGAAAAAGACCTTGAATAAAAGGGGGAAAAGGTAAAAGACAAATGAGTTCAAGTGGCTAAGAGACTTCAAAGAGAGTCGGGAGGTCATCCCAGAGGTAACGCTTACGCACACCTCAGTAGGCACTCATAGAACATCAAAGTGCATATCACCCCACACAGAGGGGCTCCTGAGAGCTCTGGAGACACCCAGGTCCTATATAAGGTGAGATAGCCCCAGAGACTGACGCCTTATCAGTGGGCTCTATTTTGGAATCTGTGCTCCTGAGAGTGACAGAATTGGACTCAAATAAGTCCTCCCTGCACATGGTTCATCAGTCTCTTCTATTCAAACCTATATGTGATGCTGGAGTTTTTAGGTAGACTTCCAGAGACTGGAGCCTGTGGCCTACCTATGTGCCAGGTATGCATGGAATCTCGGTGGAGCTGCAACTCCTACCCTACAGCGCAATGGACTCATCCAAGTCACCTTGCGAGGAGACAACGATGGGCAACGGCCATCCCAGGGAATGGAGAGGGCCTGCATCTGCAGGCAGGATCATCCCACCCACCATATCCATGGTATATAAGCCCTTTCTCACTTGGAGGTGGAGTGGACATCACCATCCCAGTCCCCTCAGAATTGGGGGAAGAACTATGGACTAGAGTGGACTTAATGGTATTCTGTTGTACACATATGGTGATTCTAGCAATGGAAGAAATTATAACAGTGAGGTGGAGCCAGTGGCCACTGGACACTTTCAGGGCAGGGAGGGGATGTGCAGTTGAAATACAGAGACTTTTTCAGGATTTGGAGGTTGTCCTGAGTGCCGTTGTGGCAACGGATGTAGGCCATTTTAAATCAGCACACATCGGGAAGCGGCTGTGGCTCAATCAGTAGGGCTCCCGTTTACCATATGGGAGGCCCCGGGTTCAGTTCCCAGGGCCTCCTGGTGAAGGCAAGCCCGCCCACACGGCGTGGTTAGCTGACCCAGCGAGCACAAGCAGCAAGGGGGGGATAAATGAATAAATAAATAAAATCTTAAAAAAAATAAATAAATAAATAAATAAATAAATAAATAAATCAGCACACATCACTCAGAACTGTGTGGGAGAGAGTGTGGTCTATGATGTGAACTTGGTCTATGGTTGATGGCAAGGCCCCAGGATGTGTAAGTCCATTGAGGGTGATGGGCCACACTTGTGGGAGATGTTTGTGTGGGATGTGGTGGGAGGTGTGGGAGGTGGGGAACATGGGAATCCGGTAGGTTCCGTGTAATATTTTAGGTAATCTAAGCACCTCTTAAAATATATATATATATATATATAAATTACACTTTTGTAAGCAAATGCACATATATGCATATATATTTATATATCATCTTACAAATAATATTGGTGTGTATTGTGAAAATTTTGATTTTTACCCACAATAAAAAATAAATTAATTTAAAAAAAAAATCTTCCAAAAAGAAATGACCAGAATCAGATGGCTTCATCTGTGAATTTTACCAAATATTCCAAGAATTAATACCAATCCTGCTCAAATTCTTCCAAAATATTGAAGAGGAAGAAACACTTCCTAACTCACTCTACAAGGCCAATATCTTCCTAATATCAAAGACAGATAATGATACCCCAGGGAAAGAAAAGTATAGGCCAATGATCCTTATGAATATAGATGTGAAAAATTGTCCCCTATTTACTAGCAAACTGAATCCAGCAACACGTTAAAAGATTTAAACACCATGATCAAGTCAGGTTTACCTTAGTTATGCAAGGGTGATTCAACATAAGAAAATCTATTAAGGAAATATACTATATTAACAGAACAAAGGAAAAATCTATATGATCAACTCAATTGAATCAGAAAAGGAATGTACTTCTGATATATGCCACAACATGGGTGAAAGTTGAACAATCGTGTTGAGTGAAATAAGCCATACACAAAAAAGACAAATATTGTAAGGTCTCACTGTTATGAAATAATTAGTATAAACAAATTCATAGAGTAAGAAACTAGAATACAAGTTACCAGGGGCAGAGATTGGGATCGGAAATGAATATTTAAGAATATATTGGCATAGAGTCTCTGTTTGGGATGATGGAAAAGTTTTGGTAATGGTTGGAGGTGATGGTAGCAAAATATTGCAAATTTAATTATATATTTGAATTTGGTTCAAAGGGAAATTTTTAGTTTGTATATATATCACTAGTACAGTTTAAATAGGACTGTACAGATAGCACTCCACACCCCGGAGGCAGGTGCCTATCCTCCACTGGAGCCACCAGCTGCCTTGGGAGTTGTTCCGTGGCTGAAATTGAAAGCTCCACTTCCCAAAACAGGAGAGGAAAAGACAGTTGGGCAGCAACATCAGTTAATGTTAGTAAAAGGGAGGAAGCGGGGGAGGGGAGGAGGGGGCTGTGCCAGCCTCTCCGGGAAATTACAGGCCACACTGAGGAGGCCTGTGAGCATCCTATTTTAGCAGCACAAGCCACCCCGGAGCTATTATGTGGCAGGAATTGGAAGCTCCATTTCACAAAAACAGGAGAGGAAGAGATGGCTGGCCACTGATTTCAGCTACTGATTAGTAAATTCTTGGTTGACTAAAGTATAACCCTAAGAACAGCTAATGTTTGAGCCTATCCAGGTCAGGAGTCCAGTAGCCACCATTTTGACTCCACCCCCAGCATGAGGGGAAGCCTGGTTGACTGAAAATCACGGTGACCTTAGAGACCAGTTTATTTCACCCAGATTGGCCTGCAGCTCTAGCCTAGGCTTCAGCCCCACCTCTAGCAGGGAGGAAGCTGATGGGTCCTGCACCAGCCTATCCAGGTAACTGCAGGTACATTTAGCTGGCACATACTGAATAATCGGAAGTCTATCAGGGCAACTGCGGTCATCTTGGACCTGCACTGCATAGATTGCTGCCCACACCTGCAGCTCCATCGCTGCCTCAGGCAGGGGAGCAAGGGGTGTGAAGCTTCATCAGTCTTTCTGGGCGACTATAGTCTAGGCCTGCATGAGTTGGATTATTCCACACAGCTGTGGCTCTGACTCTACCCCTGGCAGAGAAAGTTGGGAGAAGCTTCATTGGTCCTTGGGGCAATGAGGGTAGCTTGAGCCTCCACAGTTTATAGCACCAACTACATCCTTGGCTTCTACTATAAACCAGCAAGGAAGAAGGGCAGGAAGCCCTAAACTAAAGGGAAAAACTACACTCAGAATAAATTCTCTAGTAAGCCAGATGCCAGGACACCAACAAAAAATTAAAATCCACAACAAGAAACAGGAAAATATGGCCCAGTTAAAGGAACAAGATAAGCCTCCAGATGACATAAAGAAGTTGAGAAACTCATCATAGATGTTCAAACAAATCTCTTTCATAAATTCAATGAGATAGCTAAAGAAATTAAGGATATTAAAAAACATTGGATGAGCACAAAGAAGAATTTGAAAGTATACATAGAAAAATAGCAGATCTTATGGGAATGAAAGTTGCAATAAATGAAATTAAAAATACACCGGAATCATATAATAGCAGATTTGAGGAGGCAGAAGAAAGGATTGGTGAGCGTAAAGAAGTGGCTTCTGAAAATGAACATACAAAAGAACAGATGAAGAAAGGATTGGAAAAACATGAACAAGGTCTTAGGGAAATAAAGGACAGCAAGAAGCATGCAAACATATGTGTCACGGGTGTCCCAGAAGGAGAAGAGAAAGAAAAAGGAGTAGAAGGAATATTTGAAGAAATAATGGTGGAAAATTCCCCAACCCTATTGAAGGACATAGATATCCATGTCCAATAAGCACGACATACTCCCATCCAAAAAAGTCCTAATAGACCACCTCTGAGAACATAATAATCAGAACCTCAAATACCAAAGACAAAGAGAGAATTCTGAGAGAAGCAAGAGAAAAGCAATGCATAACGTATAAGAGATATCCAATGAGATTAAATGCTGATTTCTCACCAGAAACCATGGACGCAAGAAGACAGTGGTATGATATATTTAAGATACTGCAAGAGAAAAACTTCCAGCCAAGAATCTTATATTCGACAAGATTGTCTTTCAAAAATGAGGGCAAGTTTAGAATATTCACAGATAAACAGAAACTGAGAGAGTTTGTAACGAAGAGACCTGCTTTACAGGAAATACTAAAGGGTGTGCAATAGCCTGAAAAGTAAAGACAGGAGAGAGAGGCCTGGAAGAGAGTCTAGAAATAAAGATTATATCAATAAAAGTAACTAAAAGTGTCAAAAGAGTGGTGAAAATAAAATATGACAGATAAAACCCAAATATTCAGGCATAAACTTAACCAACAATTTAAAGTACTTGTATTCAGAAAACTACAACTCATTGTTAAAAGAAATTTTAAAAAGACCTAAAGAATTCAAAGAAAATTCCATGCTCATGGATTGAAACACTAATTATCATTAAGATGTCAATTCTACTCAAATTGATATACAGATTCCATGCAATCCCAATATAAGTTCCATTAGCAGTTTTTAAGTAAATGGAAAACAAGATTATCAAATTTATTTGGAAGGGTAAGGGGTCCTGAATAGCCAGAAACATCTTAAAAAGGAAAAGTGAAGTTGGAAGACTCATTTCTAGACTTTAAGTCATATTACCTAGCCACAGTGATAAAAACAGCATGGTACTGGTGTAAAGACAGACACATAAATGAATGAAATCGAACTGATGGTTAAAAACAGACCCTCACATCTATGGTCAAGTGAATTTTGACTAGCCTGTCAAACCCACCCAGCTCTGGCAAAAAAATCCGTTCAACAAATGGTGTTGAGAAAATTGGATATCCATAGCAAAAGAAGGAAAGAGGACCCCTATCTCATACCCTATATGAAAATTAACTCAAAATGAATAAAAAGCCTAAATATAAAAGCAAGAACCATAAAACTTCTAGAAGAAAACGTAGGAAAATATATTCAAGACCTGGTGGTAGGTGGTGGATTCTTAAAGGAGATAAGAGGAGGACTGAGAGGGACTAGTGATATTTAATGTACATAGAAGTTTTAATTAGCTTTACTGTAAAAGTGTGGAAATGTACAGAGTTGATGGTAACACATTATAGTGAGTAACAGCTGGTTTATAAATGGGGATGTGGCTGAAAATGGTAGTCTAAGGATGTAAATGCTAGTTGACAGAAAGCTAGAGAAAAATCTAGGGACTGAATCCAGAGGTGGATGAGAATAGTGGTTGATGGTACAGATGCAAAAGTATCTTTTGTGAGCTAGAGCAGGTATACATCAGTATTGCAGGGTGGTGGGAAAGTGGAGAAGCATGGGAAAAATACAACTGGAGTGACCTATGGAGTGTGGTTAACAATAATAATGTAATATTCTTGTATCTATGCCAAAGATGTACTGTGTTGATAATGCAGGAGTATGGAAAAAGTGTATCAAATGTATGCTGTGGACCTGGTAATAATTGGATGATATTATCTCATAATCTGTAACAAATGTTCCACCAGGTTGTGGTGTGTTGATAGAGGGGTCTTGTTTGGTAATTCTGCACATTTGCATGATTGTTTTGTAAGTTTACAAGTTCTGTCATAAAAATATATTTTAAAAATAATAGTGGGGGGCTGGGGGAAAAATACACCAAATGTAAAATAAGGACTATAATTAGTAGTAAGATTTTCACAATATTCTTTCATAATTTGCAACAAATGTCTCACAACAGTGCAAGGTGTTGGTGGAGGGTTGCTATATGGGACCCCTCTATGATGTTTGCTTTGTAAGTTCACAATTTTTACTATACACTTATTGTTTATGTATGTTCATGTAAAAGTGATATAAATAATAATAATAATAGGGTAGGTTGGGGGGAAATATTTTGGTTAGTAGTAATTTTTTGAGGATGCTCTTTAATCATTAGTTAAAAATGTTTTACAACAATGCAAGGTATTGGTGAAAGGGTGAGGTATGAGAGCCCTGTATGATGTTATGTATGTTTATTTTGTAAGTTCACAACAATTCCTATACACCTATTGTTTATGTATGTTTATGTATGAGTGATAGACTTTGATAAATTGAAAAAAAAAAAAGGTAAAAAATAAATAAAAATTTAAAAAATAGGACTGTAAAACCCAAACAGTGAAATCAAATATAAACTATAGGCTATAGTTAATAGTATAATTATAATAATATTGTTTCATTAATTGTTACAATGTTACACACTCATACAAAGCTTTAATAATAGGGAAAAATGCATGTGGTGAGGGGTGTATATAAAGAACTCTGTATTTTCTGCATGATTTTTCTGACAACCTAAAACTTCTCCAATAAAAATTTGAATACAAAAACAGTTTTGGGGCAATTAAAGAATTAGCCTCTATGAAAACTATGTGTGGAAAAACTAGAGGTGAAAATAATTTCTAAGAAATTGAGAAAATAATAATTCAGTACAATCTCAAGAAGAATCTGTTAATATGTGTTTGGTATAACCAATGGTAAAATATTGTGTCAAACAACAAAAAGTTCAGTTGGCTAAATTTAGTTTGATAAAATGTAAACTCCTTGTTATATCATACAAATACTTTGTAGGAAATTTTTTAATCCATCATGTTTATCAAACCAAAAGTATTAATAGTGCACTTCGTTTACTTTCGTGGAATTAGACATAGTCAGTTCTGGAATTTTTGGCAGAAATTGAAGTTAAAAGTATTTACATGTTCTACCACACAGGAGATTGATGACCTCAAATTGTCAAAGACATATTGTGAGTTTTTAGACTCAAGGCAAGAATCAAAATTTTTCCAAGTGAGAACAGCCTTAAATGACTTGTATCAATAGTGCAAATAGTGTATGAATATTGCAAAAGCTAATAGTGAAAATTAGCTTTTGCTGCAGACTCAATGATGTTTCTTTATAAATTTAACATCACATGACAAAATAGTACAGTGCATATTTGTAAAACTTATACTGCTGTAATGTTATTTCAACAACTAATATCCTCTCTTTTGCCTCTTGGCCTGAAAATCCTAATATATTTACTATCTGAACATTTATAGAAAAAAAAATGGTGCTGACCCCTGGCTTAAAACAATAATAATATTGTATTATGTGTCATAGCATACTAAATTGAATTTATCACTCATTAATTGAACATAAGCAAAATTAATCAAGTGCTTTCTGTATGTAGGTCTTAATCAAGAGTTTTCAGTAAGAAATTTATCAGATATATGTGGAAAGAATTAAAGATGAAAACTAGAGACACAAACAAACAAAGAGTAAGAAAGAAAACTTTACAGGCCAACTTGTTTTGAAAGGGAAAGAAATAATACACCATGAAAAGAGTTCTTTAAACACCAATATTCTTGCAAAAAACTGATTGAGTAAACTAGTCAGCTGCAAAGACAGGCTACCTTTCTTGGAAAAGGAATAACAGAGGACAGAACCTAGAGCCATGGAGAATTATTCCCAGGTCTCCAGATCAAGAGGAATAGTACTCAACAAGGCATACAAAAAGAAAGAGCACATGCATCCACACCTGTACCTAATTTAGATGCCTACATCCCAGACTTCAAGCAAATGCTGAATCAAAAAATCTAGTGAGGCTCTTGGAACAGGTGCCTATAGGAGTCCAGGCATCACGTAATTTCGTCTCCTGAGACCATCTGCTGTAAGAAAGCCTCAACTGATTATGTGGAGAGAATGATACCTGGTCACTCCTCGGCTGTCTCAGTTGCTAAAGTGCCAGACACCCAAAATGCCAAGATGACACCAAACAGAGTTAGTGATGGTTATCCAAAATCATCAGATCCCAGCTCATGTTCACATATCCCCAGTGATCCCCACAATGCAATTTACAGCTGGTTTGCTCAAGACTCAGTCAAAGCCTACATATAGCATTTGAGGCCAGTCATCTGAGAATTTCCTTTCCATGGTCATTGGACCCCAGAGAACCAAGACAGAGGCAGAGATGTTGAGTCACCCATGGCACATGGACATCTTCAGTTTATCAGACATCATGTTTTATGTTTGGATGGGCTTTCAGAATTGAAAAACTGGGAGATTTTACCTAAAAATCTGATTTGGTTGCTTCTATGAAAAGCAGTCATTCCCACTGTGCTGAGCAGACACTGTCCCTGGCGGCCTGAGTTAAACAGTGTCTGCCTTGTTTAGACAGGGCCTGAGCTTTCTGTCACACGTTTGCCTCTTCCTGCAAGCCCCTTCACACTGTGGCCAAGGCTGCTGAGACCAGCTCACACCTGCCTTACCTCATGCAGGCACATTATCTGTTGCTCCTGAAGGATTTCTGGCAGCCATCTTTGGACTGAGAAAGGGTGGAGAGTGGAGGCCGATTGAGAAAACCTAAAAGCCAACCTGAAGAGTATAGACTCGGTCTGTGCACAAACTGTGTTTTCAGAATCTTGACACTAGTTGTGATGATGATGCAATGTTTTGTGAGGAAATAATGATTGACTATTAGACGTTAAAGGAGAGACTTTCTAACCCCTGAGTCTAGTAGTCTGATAGAATGACTTCACTGAACATAATCAAAATTCATCAGGCACCTACATTAACGCCAGGCAAGACACTTTTTCAGAAAAAAAATGTACTCCCATTTTCAACAAGAGTCAACTGACTAATTCACAGCCACTTTGACTACCCTGTAAACACACTCATTGTAGAAATTTGGAGGGAACTGGAAATCATGGCTTGATCCTAATTCTAGACTTTTACGGTAGAGAGTTATATGTTCCCAGACAGGTTAAAATGATCACTTTTGATGTACGAGAATATTAATGAAAGATATGGATTTTAGCGACAACCCAGTGTGCCCAACATAAGAATAATATAAGATTTCAAACAATAAACAGCACAGAGAGCACAAGGGAGGTCATGATCAACAAAATATCTCTGTAGAGTTTTCCACAACTGAAGGATTTAACATTTCTAATTGAACAATCCCTACCAGAACTCAGGAAAAAAATGGTTGAAAACACATAAAGTTGCATCTATTATGAAATTTTATAGAGGGAGAAGATGGCACGTACTAGAATGTTTTAAGATTCTTAACCATAAATCTAGAAACAAGAATACAATAATAGAAGGCTATCAACATTTTGAAGGAAAATTATTTCCAACATAGACTCCTATAACATGTCAAATATGAGGGTAAAGTTTTCGACAAAGTTCCAACTACGCATCCAATGCACGCTTCTCAAGAGGCTTCTAAAGGATGTGCTCCACCAAAGGGAAGAATAAACCAGGAATAAGGTAGATGTTTAATACTGGAGAGATACAAAGAGAATCCCAAAAATGATAACAAAGTGAGATTTCACGATGACAGGTCTACAATAGATCTAGAAGACTGTAATCCAGATTTCACCACTGAGCCTCAACAATATGACTCAAGAAACAGATATATATTGAAGACATATGTTCAATATGCCTGCTGGTTTTATTTTTATTTTTATAAACTATTTTATTGCAGTATAATTTACATATAGCAAATTGCAAAATAGTATTCCATTTTAACCTGAAGTTGGAATGCTCAGAGGAATTTAGCCCAGTGTCTTTTTTAACTTAACTTTCTTTGATGGGTACAGCACCTTCCCCATCCAAGGCTTTTTGTTGAGATGGGCCAGATACATTAATTTTACCACATAAACATATTTTGCATTTACTCATAGCTTAAAAAAAAAACAGGGCTTGTGAGGGCTCTGGAGAAATCTAAACACAATAAGTAGGGCAAATAATCTAAGGAATTTGGCACCCTGTCAGTGTGCCTTATTTTGGAATATATGCTTCCCAATGTAATACAGTTAGAATCATTCATAATTTCCCTACTCATGGCTAGAAGTACCCCTTTCATTTGGACTTATAATTAGCACTATACTTGTAAATTATATGTCCCAGAGACTTAAATCTTTCATCTGTTCAAATGCCAATTGAGCCCTGAATCTCAGCAGACTTGCAACAGTTACTCTTTGTTCATTGTACTCACCCAGGACAACTAACAAAAGAATGATGATAGACGATGCCCATTCCTAAAAACAGAGAATATTTACAAATGCAAGCAAGGCTATTCCATCCATCTGCCCCATGGGATCTAAATCCCCTCTCAATCAGAAAGAGAGTAAGCATCACTATCCAAAAATCCTCAAGATTGGGCAATGAACAATGGACTAAAGTGGAATTATTATTCTATTATTATTCTATTATAGACTTATTATTATTCTAGCAATGGAAGAACTTACATCATTGATATAAAGGCAATGGCTACCAGAAGTTCTGACGGAGGGAGAGTGAAGAATAGGTATAACATGAGGGCATTTTGGGGACATTGGAATTGTCCTGCATGACATTGCAATGACAGATACAAGCTATTATACATGTTTTCAAAACCAATTGTATGGGGTAAAGTGTAAACTATAATGTAAACTATTTGCCAATGTTAATAGCAATGCTTCAATATATTTCTATCAATTGTAACAAATGTACCACACTGGTGAAAGATGTTGTTAACGTGGGAGGGGAAGGGTATGGGGTATATGAGAACCCCCTATATTTTTTATGTAACATTTATGTAATCTAAAGGTCACTTAAATTTTTTTTTGAATTTTAAAAAGCAATCAAAATAATATACCTTTTGAAAGTATATTTGACAAATGCATGAGTTTATAAGTCTAAAAGTTGATTGATCATACCTTACCAAACATTTTCAAAGTTTAAAAATTTAGAAACCCAGCTTTATATTTTTAGAAAATAAAAATGAAAAGACTTCAGAAGATGATATAACATTGTGAGTAAAATTGCAAAATTCACCAAATAAGCATTCTCTCATGTTTCATTAATTAATATAAGCTTGATTTCACTCAGAATGGCAATTTTTCCTGCTAAAATATTTCAGCCAGATGTGGTCATTAACTAAGGATTGACCATTGAGATTTAAGCAAGAGTTATGCTTGAGTTCCTTGAAAATTGTCATAAGGAGCTGATAAATCTAGAGGATGATCCCTTTTCACCCAGATTATTTTTTTTCAGCCTTGGAATGTAATTGAGAGACTATATTTCACAGGGTTATATTACAATCACTTAAAACTGTACATATTATTCAAATGAAAAAAATTATCAAAATTTTAACCCACAAACTTTTTATATTTCAGAAAGTGCCAGTAGCATTCAAGAGACTGTATTTTCCAGGGACTATATACTTAATTTATTAGCATATGCACCAATAGTAAATAAATTTAAATTTTTACAGTAAAAAATTCCTGCATCAGTGTATTGCAAAATCACATTAATCCTATTCTCCTTAGAAACTTCTTTACTTATATAATTTCTTAATGTTCCGTCGTGGTCTTCCTGATATCATCTTAATATTGCCTGGTCTTGGCAGACTGAATTATATTGTCTACTTTGTGGATCTTAAGTGATAATCACCTAAATTACAGCAGCGAGGGACGACATCCATAAGTCACTCTCTGCATACAAAATCAACTGATGGCACACCTCCATACTGTGCATATTTTTATGGACGTTGGTGCTGGAAAAGCATTGTGTTCTGCTTCATCTGAGTAGAAGACCACACAAAAGGAAACCTCTTACTGTATTAAAAGAATGTGAAATAAAATCTACAGTGCAAAATAGACACTAGATTTTAAACCAGAGACTTTCCTAACATGCATAATTTGTCCTGATTTTTGTTTATATTCTTGGGTCAAAAACAAGGAATCTCTCCATTCTTAATGACTTATGATACAATTTCTTTTGCAAAAGGAACACAAAGACATTTTTAAATAAGAAATGCTATTTTTGGAGAACTTTGTGCCACATTTACTACAAACAGTTGAATGATAACCTTATAAATGTTTGTTGTTTTAAGCCACTAAGTTTATATACATATATATATATATCTCATAAGTGTAAATGATTGCTAGAGCTCTAGCCAAAGAGGCAAAACAATTTTATTCTAACCATTATTAATGAAGGAGGAAGAAGAAAGGTATACCAACAACCTATAAGGGCACTTGCAAATTTTCATAAGACACTTCCAATTAAACCCCTTTAGCAAAATGTCAGTCTCATGAGAAAGTCAATGAAAGTTACTAACCTTGTTAACAGACAAAAAAAGAAAATCTATATGCTTATGTCAATTGATAAGCTGAGGTAATGTTCACCGTTCACCCAAGCCAAACCTTGCCTCAGGCGTTTGCGGGGCACTACGCCCCACCTTCTTCCCGGACCCAACTTCCCCATTTCTCTCAGCCTATCACAGCATTCCCTCAACAGCCATAACCTTATTTGGACATGTTGGCCTTCTCCTCTAGCCTCCCCCCTCCCTCCCAAATCTTCCCCCCACGCCCAGCAACAGCTTAGCCCTATCAGAAGACAACACGCTCACCCCGCCCCCAACATTGCCTATAAAACTGCACAGCACTCGCTGAATAAAGGTCTTACCTTCCAGCAAGCAAGTGAGTGGTGTCTCTTCATTTAGTACTGTCAGGGAGACCACAGGGCACCAAACGGCGACCCTGTGACAACTTCTCCTTAACCCCCATGAAGACCAGGGAGCCGGGCCTGCGCTCTCCTGACAACTTCTTCACCCCCCCGCCGTTCCGGAGTGCACGCCGGACGGCCCACAACTAGCTCATGTCGCTCCCCGGGCTGCAGCAGGGCTGATCACCCTCAGGCCCGGAAACAAAGCGGCAATAAGCAAAAAATTAAACCTCCATTTCTGAAAAATAACTCTCAGTAAATTATAAATGTAAAGGAACTTGAAGACCTGACCAAGGCCATCCATGATAAAACTACAAGTAACATCATAGTTAAATAGTGAGTTATTTCCCATTAATATCAAGAAAAAAACAAGGATATATTCTCAACAACACTATTTACAATTGTATTGGAGGTTCAAGTAAGTGCAATAAAATAAGAAAAAGAAATTAAAGGCACTCAGAATGAAAAAGAAGAAGTAAAACTGTGTTTATTAGCAGATGACATTACCCCCTGTGCATAAAAATTAGATAGAATCTACAACAAAGAACTAATAAATGTTAAACCACCCTTGATTCCTTGTAATAGACCTCATTGGACATGATGTGTTATGTTTTTTATATATTGCAGATTTGATTTGCTAAAATTTTATTAAGAATTTTTTCATCTATGTTCATGAGAGATGCTTATGTTAACAAAGTATTGTTGACCTCACAGAATGATTTTGATTATATTACTTCCTTTCTAGTTTCCTGGAAGATTTTGATTATAACTTTGTTCTCCTTTAAAATACCATTTTCAAACCATCAAGAAATATTAATACTTAGGGGGAAATCTGACTAATATGGAAGCCTTGTACACTAAAAACTAGAAAACATTGCTCAGAGAAATTATAGAAAGCCTAAATATATGTAGAGATATACCATATACTATAATTGGGAGATTCAGTATTTTAAGAGGCTAATTGTCCCCAAATTATTTTAAAGATTCAACTCAATTCTAAACAGAATCCCACCAAAGTTTTTTTCTATAAATTGACAAGCTTCTCATAAAATTTTATGAATAACTGCAAAGAACTTAGTATATCCAGAACAAATTTGGAGTCAACACATCATCTGTCTTAGTTTGCCAAGCTGCTATGACAAATTCAACACAATGGGTTGACTAAATCAATTCAAGGAGATGAAGGAAAATGTGGCTAAAGAGATAAAAGATATTAAGAAGACAATGTGTGAGCATAAAGAATAATTTAAAAGTATAAAAAGAAACAATATAAATTATGGGAATGAAAGGCACAATAGTAGAGATTAACACAGAGGCATGCAACAGCAGATTTGAACAGGCAGAAGAAATAATCAGCAAACTATAAGACAGGACAATCAAAATCATAAGTCAGAGGAACAGATAGAGAAAAGAATAGAAAAAAATTGAGCAATGTCCCTGAGATTTGAGTGACAGCATGAAGCACACAAACATATGCATCATGGGTATCCCAGAAGGAGAAGAGGAGGGAAAGGGGCAGAAAGAATATCTGAATTAATAATGGCTGAACATTTCCTAACTCTTATGAAAGACATACATATAAATGTCAAAGAAATGCAACATATTCGAAACATAATGAATTCTAACAGACCCACTCTGAGACACATACTAATCAGAATGTCAAAAATCAAAGCAAAAGAGAGAATTCTAAAAGCAGCAAGAGAAAAGTGATTCATCACATAACAGAGCTAAATAAGACTAAGTGTTGATTTCTCATCAGAAAAAATGGAAGAGAGAAGGCAGTAAAGAAATTGAATTAGTCATCAAAAATCTCCCAACAAAGAAAAACCTAGAACCAGATGCCTTCAGAAGTGAATTCTACCAATCCTTCCAAGAAGAACTAAAATTAATCCTGTTGAAACTCTTCCAAAAAATTGAAGAAGAGCAAACAGTACCTAACTCCTTCTATGAGTCCCAGCATCACCCTAACACCAAAATCCGGTTAAAGAAAAGATACTACAAGAAAAGTAAATTACAGACCAATTTTTCTTATGAATATATATGTAACAATCATCAAAAATACTTGCAAATTGCATCCAAAACACATTAAAACAATTTTGCATCATGATCAAGTGGGTCTTATTCCAGTTATGCAAGGATAGTTCAACATTTTCAAATTAATGTAACACAACACACTACAAAACAATAGGAAAAAACTACATGATTATGTCCATTGATACAGAAAAGACATTTGAAAAACCCAGCATTCATTCTTGATAAAAATGCTTAGAAAAATAGGAATAGAAGGAAATTTCCTCAACATGTTAAGTTCATATTTGAAAAGCCCACTGCTAACATCAGTCTCAATGGTGAAAGTTCAAAAGTTTTCCCTCTAAAATCTGGAACATGACAAGGATGCCCACTGTTGCTATAGTTATTCAGCATTTTACTGGAAGTTCAAACCAGAGCAGTCAGGCAACAAAAAGAAATAAAACCCACCCAAATTAGAAAGGAAGAAGTAAAACTTTTACTATTTGCAGATGACATGATCCTATATATAGAAAGTAAAATTTAAAAAAAACCTACAACAAAACTGCTAGAGAAATAAACAAATTCAGCAAAGTGGTGGGGTACAAGATCAATGTGCAAAATTTGGTAGCAATTCTAAGCACTAGTAATGAGCAATAGGGGGAAGAAATCTAGAGTTAAATTCCACTTACAGAAGCAACTAAAAGAATCAAATATGTAGGAATAAATTTAACCAAGGATATAAAGGACTTGTACACAGAGAACAACTAAACATTGTTTAAAGAAATAAAATAGACCTAAATAAATGGAAGGACATTCCATGTTCATGGATTGGAAGATGAAATATCATTAAATATGTCAATTCTATTTTCCAAAATAATTTACAGATTCAGCACAATCCCAATCAAAATTCCAACAGATTTCTTTGCAGAAATGGAAAAGCCAATTATCAAATTTATTTAGAAGAAGGGGACCTGAATAGTCAAAGCTATCTTGAAAAAGAAGAATGAATTTGGAGGACTCATACTTCCTGACTTTAAAGCATATTACAAAGCAATGGTAGTCAAAACAGCATGGTATTGGCACAAGGATAGATATATTGACTAATGGAATCATATTGAGAAATCAGAAATAGACCTTCACATCTATGGTCAATTGATTTTATGTAAGGCTGCTAAGACCACTTGACTGGGGTTGAATAGTCTCTTCATCAAATGGTGCTGGGAGAACTGGATATCCATATGCAAAAGAATGAAATAGGACCTGTATCTCAAACCATATTTAAAAAATTAACTAAAATGGATAAAAGAACTAAATATAAGAACCAGGTCTATACAACCATAGAAGGAAATGTAGGGATGCGTCTTCAGGATCTTGTGTTAGGTAATAATTTCTTGAATTTTACTTCAAGAGCATAGACAACAAAAGAAAAAAATAGGTAAATGGGACCTCGTCAAAATTAAAAACT